>PVIJ01001912.1:0-178899 GCA_004024925.1 Scalopus aquaticus
ATGGAACTTCCATATGACCCAGCAATACCACTACTGGGAATATACCCAAAAGACACAAAAACACTAATCCGAAAGGATACATGCACCCGCATGTTTATTGCAGCACTGCTTACAATAGCTAAGGTATGGAAACAACCCAAATGCCCAAAAATAGATGACTGGATCAAGAAGGTGTGGTACATATACACAATGGAATACTGTTCAGCATTCAAAAAAGACAAACACATGCAATTCGCAGCAACATGGATGGACCTAGAGGGGATCATGATCAGTGAAATAAGCCAGAAAGAAAGAGAAAAATATCGAATGGTTTCACTTATAACAGGAATATAGGGGAGCCAAATAAGAAAGCAACATTCAACAGGGAAGGAGGGGAGGGAGAGGGCTCAAAAGGGGGAAGGAGGGGAGCACGGAGGACTATGGTGATGGCTCCACGGGTGCACAGGTGGTGGTAACTTATGGGGAATACATAATAATGTAAAAGATATGAATAACAAAAATAAATATTATATTAAAAATAAAAGAAGATACAAAGAAATGGAAAATTTTATACTGTTCATGGGTTGGGAGAATTAGTATCATTGAAATGTCTATGTATCTAAAGCAATATACAAATTCAATGTACTTCCAATCAAAATCCAAATGGCATTCTTATAGGAATACATCAAAAATTCTAAAATGTATTTGTAATCAAAAAACTCCAAATAACCAAAGCAATCCTGAGAAAAAAGAACCGCAATACAGGCATCATGCTCCCTGACTTCAAAATATATTTCAGAATTACAGTAACCAAAGCCTGGTATTGGAATAAAAACAGACACAGAACAATGGAACAAAATTAGGAGCACAGAAATAAGCCCACACACATATGGACAACTCACTTGTGATAAAGGAGCCAAGAACATACAGTCGAAAAAGGACAATTCCTTCAACAAATGGTACTGGGGAAACTGAACGACATGCAAAAGAATGAAACTGGACCACTGTCTTACACACAAAACTTAATTTAAAATGGCTAAAAATTCAAAGTTAAGACTGGAAACCATAAAATGCATAGAAGAAAACACAGGCAGTAAACAATTCAGTGCTGCCAAATAATGTCTTTGTAAACTTGTCTCCAATGGCAAGGAAACAAAACCAAAAATAAATAAATGTGACTGTATCAAGCTTTTTTAAAAAGCTTCTGCACAGAGAATCCACCATTAAAAGACTTAATGGGAGAAGAAATTCACAAATTATGTATCTGATAAGGGGTTAATATCCAAGATATATTCAAGAGAGCTTATACAACTCAACAACTACAAAAACCCAAACAATCCAATTAAAAAATTGGCAGAAGATCTGAGTAGGAAATATAAAGGAAGAGAAGTTATGAAACAAACAAGGAAAACAAAACAAAAACAAACTCTTAGACTTTAAGAACAATATGGTAGTTGCCAGAAAAGAAAGGGGTGGTGTGTTGGGTAAAAGGAGGCAATTGTATAACGAAATGTGGAAACTAGATTTTTATTTTTCTTTTTTCCTCCTCCTTCCTCACAGAATGTCTCTTATTTATGGTTGCCTGCTAATTTTGTTGTTTTTATTATTATTATTGGGTTTTTATCCCCCTGATGCCTTATTTGGTTCCCCTTTATTCCTCTTATAAGTAAAACCATCCAATATTTTTCTTTTTCCTTCTGGCTTTTTTCACTGAGCATGATCCCTTCTAGCTCCATTCATGTTGCTGCGAATGGCATGTGTTTACCTTTTTTGATTGCTGAATAGTATTCCATTGTGTATATGTACTGCTTCTTCTTGATCCAGTCTTCTACTTTTGTGTTGTTTCCATGTATTACCTATTGTAAATAAACACAGGGGTGCAGGTATCTTTTTGAATTAACATGGAAACTACATTTTTCATGGAGATCACAATGTAATACATATAGATATCAACTCAGAATGCTATATGTCTGAAACTTATATGATGTTATAAACTAATTTACCTCAATAAAAGAAAAAAGCACTAGCATCATTTGATGTTATATACCTTAAGTAAAAAAAATCCTGCAGAGGAAACTTCCTAGCAAGAGCTAAGTAGTTTTAAGAATTGCTATGAATTTCCCAATGTTAAGTTATCTAGTGAAGGTTTGAAGATAAAGGAGTTGCAAAAACAATTCCCTGTGTTTTTTTTTTTTTTAAAAAAGAAGTGATAAAGGCTCCTGAATCAGATTTTTTATTTCTATAAATTTGGTCTCTTAAAAATTTCCTGATACCTCGAAGAAGAAGGTATAAGACCCCAAGTTTAAAATCTGCACAGAGCAGACTGCTAGTGGAGACAGAACATTTTTTGAAAGAAGATTTTAAAAATATTTATTGGTTTTTATTGGTGCTTCTGTTAAAAAGTTGATCGGTGTGGTCTTCCCTTAGTCTTATTTACCTCTTCTGCCTGTTATTTTTTAGTGCGTGCATTTGTAGAATGCAAACCCTTGTATGAAAGTATATGTGATTTAAAAATAATTGGTTGTACTAATTATGAAAAGCTTTGGAGCAAACTATATCTGATAAAATTTCCTCTTTCACCTCTTAACACCAATTCCTCAGCCAAGATTTGTTTTCCAATGTGCTTCCTTTAGAATGCAATCTTGAACAATGTGAAGTCTTAAATATTTTACCTTTCATGATCTCTTTCTCAAGAAACTAATAGAGGGCATGCATTTCTGAAGGGAGAGAGAGGTGAAGGGAGGTAAGCATGAGGACTCAGCAGCAGGGGACAGTTCTGCGATGATGGATTAGAGAAGGCTGATGGAACAGCAAATTGTGCAGATGGAGCTCTGGTTCGGAGGTTTCAGGGGAAATAGAGTTGAGGGATATCTAAGCTGCTTCAGTGTAAGGAAAAGTAACATCTAAAAGCATTTAACAAGTCTATTGGGGACACAGAAAGAACTCACTAGAAGAACACGGAGAATCAGTTCTAACTGAATTTGAGGAAGAGGAGATATGACAGTATTGAGCCTCCCATTATGCAGAGTACCTTGGCTTTTAGGACTTAAGGATTTTTTAGTTTTTAAAAAATGATGTCTTCCTGTTACTTTTCAAGAGTTCCAGTAACAGCCCTGCACTTTTAACAGGAAACTTACGTGTACTGGCACAATAGGACACTTCCTGCTTTTGTACTAGTAACTTAGCTCAGAGGGGTACTCTTCCTCCCTGGATCCTGGTCAAAACTCCCCATCTCTGCAATCTCCCTCAGGCATACAGCATAGTAACAACAGTAGGATCCTAGTGGTCCATGTTACTCTTCCTGAGTGTCCTCATTCAGCCCTTTGGTTGTAAATAACAACAGTAATTCTCCCAGTTCCTTATGTCCAGTTCAGAATTTACTCCTGAAAGATTCCTCTGTTCATTTCATACACCTGTTTAACAGATGTTAGGTTTATTGTGATGTGGGCCACCATTATAGGAGGATCTCGTAGAGTCAATAACTGGAAAAAAGGCTAATCTTTTCTGGTCTCATCTTGTTGCCTTTACCTACCTTAGGTAATTGGCTTCTCAGTGGTTATGAATTACCTATTGTGTAATATTTTGAAGGCATTTGTTTGTGTGTGTAATCTTTCTTGAAGGCATTTTCATCAGCAATAAGGAATTCAAACATAGGTTCAAACTTCAGCAGTCGGAGTGCTATGAATGCAAATAACGCACCTGGTTGAGCATGGTTAGAGGGTACATGTGAACAGGAAGAGAAAACTGGCTCAATTTGCTCTTTGACCTGATCACTGAGAGATTCTTTTAACATTGATTATTATGGAACGCTTACTTTCTGAGCTGTTAAAGTGTAGAAAAACAACGTGGATACCGGAAGCAAGAAAGTAATTTTAATTTTAGAATCAAATATTTGTTTTTCAGGCTTTGTGGCAGGCATCAGAAACCACTGAAAGCATAACCTCAGTGCTCAGGAATTTTCTATAAGAAGAGTAATGATTAATACAGAAGAAACAACAGGAAATAAAAGCCCACTTCTGGTTACAAATAAAATTATATGATAAGGACTATAACAAGAGCAGAATGATGAGGATGAGATCCAAAGTTCAAACTAACATAATGTTCAATTATCCACACTCAAGAACCTAAATGAACAAAAGCAGTTATGGTAATTTTCTATATGAGCATAGTTCAGAAAATAAGCATTTTCCTGGCTGTGTAAATACAGCTAATATGATTGATTCCAAACATCTGGAACACTGCTGGCCTTGTATAACTTGGAACAGAGCATTTGGCATCCTTTCAAGGGTGGGTATATTCACAGCTTAGGGAGGAATCCCAAAAGAATGTCACAGTTAAAAGCAAAAATAATTTTTAACTTACTAAAAGAGTACTTTGCTGTGTGGTTGATAAACACCAGACAATAAATTATGGAACCCAGGGTGGTGTAAAAATCAATGAGACACACTCCTGTGGAATGTGAATGAGTTCAGACTTCATTGATTTTACTTTCTTAATATAACCCAGATGTTCTGAAATATTCCACATATTAAAAATTAAACCGAACATATGTGGTCACAAAATAGTATAATTAGTGGTCCTTTAAAAATTGTTTTGAATAATGCTATATAAAGAACTAAATTCTTTTACCAACTTGGCTACTTCAAATCTACTATAGAAAATCCAAGGATATTATCTATCACTTGTTTATTTTCTGTCCTAGGAATCCTGCATCAAGTGGGCTAATGTTTATGCTTCTTCCCTCATAAATATTATTTATCATGGCCAGTGTGAGCAAGTAGAAAATAGAAACTTGAAACAAAACAAATGTCCCAATTGACAACTGAAACTCTTTTGTTTTAAAAGTCACCAGTCACTTCACCTTTGCTATAACATTTTCAACACCTCCACAAAATAGGAAAATTTTCTAAATATTGTAAACTTTAGTTCAATTTTTTAGTTCATTTCTTTAAATGAGTGTCAAATATTATACTGAAAATAAATTTAATTTTGATTTAAAAGTTATGTTTAACTTATTGGTATGTTAACTAACAATATTTTTAAAAATATATTTTTTATTGTTATTTATATCTTTTACATTTTGTATTCCCCTTGGGTAACCCACCACCAATTCACCCGTGATCCATCTCCGTGGTCCCTTGTGTCCTTTTCTACTCCGTTTTGTACCCTTACCCTCCCCCTCCCCCCACCCCCCCCAAGTGTCTCTTAACCAACAATATTTTTACCACTTACCAAAGGCGTGACTCACTACTTTGATGGGATCTTTCGTATGAATGCCCTCTTCACTATGACAAAATAACCTATAATGAAAGAACTTTAGAAGTAGCTTTGTAAAAATTTTAAGTTACTAAAATGTTTAACAGAAACTATTATTTAAAGAGAAATGTTCTATTATAAAATAGCCACTTCTACTAAATTCAAACTTAAAAACTGCTATTTACTAAAGAATAATTGTTTACTTTTACAAAATGATTTATTTCAATGTTCTTTCTAACTAAGATGTTAGCTTTACAAAATTATTTACTTCAATGTTCTTTCTAACTAGGGTGCATCCATTGTGCATTGAACAGATGATTGAATTGATAAAATATAATTTACATTTTTTTCAGGAACATGTTCTTTTAAAAGTAGGGTTCTCTACAGTGCACATCAACAAATTTGTTACAAGGAGGTCAGCTGAAGAGTATTTTAAGTGGTGGTTTCACTGTTCAACAAAACATGATTCATAATCTTGCTGATAAAAAAACCCCAGGAGGGAAATGTGTTCCGGAATAAAAGCTGAAACTTAAAACGGAGTTTAGAGCAGGCTGGTTTGTCATGTGGCTGAGATTGTAAAAAGGAAGAGGAAGTTACATAACTCAACAGAGCAAGTGACCTATGAGTGATCAACTCTTTATTTATTTTTAAGGTAAAATAAAAGTTTTAGAAGAAACAACAATGCTCATTATGATAGAACTAGTCAGTATTAATATTTCAGCAATCTAAAAAAGACAACATTCTCAGTTCTGAAAATTGAATAAAAAATGTATGGTGATCATTCTCATCTTCTTGCCATAAACACCACCGTATATTGAAAGAATTCGAGGATGCACTTTTTGCATTAAGCATAATATGGAATATTAAGCAATTTTAGTATGCAGTCATATCTTTGGTTAGTCATAATTTAACATGGTAATTGCTAGTGTGTATTTGTGGATCTATTTTTGTATGAAACCCCTGAAAGCCCTGATGTGATTACACATTTTGGAAAATACTTCATTTGCATATACAGCTAACCTATGATCATGGTTTGGGCCTAAATTCATTGTATGTCAGTCCTCTGTCCACATAAATATTATTCATAGATGAACCATATAGAGTTCATCTCTTGGTCAATTTGTGTCATTTTTTCCCCTACTGCTTCATACTCCGAATCCTTATTATCAATTCATTTTTTTCCACCTCCAGCTTCAAGCATTGCTATTGAGAAGTTCAATTTATTCTGACTCCCAATTATGATAATATGACCTGCTTCTTTTATCTGGGAACTTTTAGGATCTTCTCTATGTTTAGAAATTTCCCAGTAATACACTATTCTGTGGGTCTTTTTAACAAAGAATTGTTCTGGGCACTCAGTGTGTTCTGTTAACCCATAAATAAATATCTGTTCCCAGCTCTGCTGCTGTTGCTGCATTTGTTATTTATTTCCTCCTCTTCATTTTCTCTGTAACTTTTAATATTTGGCTGTAATTCCTGGATCAATCTTCATTGTTATTATTTCTTTTCTGATTGTTATTTTCTTTAATTTTAGTTTTCCTTTCTGGAAGATGCCATTAGCTTTATCTTCTAAACTTTCTATGAATTGCTTAGATTTTTGTCATAATAGCTTTCAATTTCAAACATCTTTTTTTAAATTTTTTTTTATTTTTGCATGCAAGCTGGGGTGCAGGCCAGAGGCGTGAGGTGGTGAGAGGGTTCACCAGAGACAGAGTGGGGAGCAGAAGAAGCAGAGCGACCGAAATACACCGCTGTGGGAGCAGGGGAAGAGGTAGGAGAGGTCCGCCCCATCATGTGGGATATTCCCCTGCGGGGAATCTAACTCACACAGCAGCCACCTACAGCCACCTACAGCTCCACAGCGCTGTGCTAACCTGTTGTGCCACCAGGGAGGCCCTCAAAGATCTTATTTTTAAAAACACAGAATTTCAAATATTCCTTAAATATCATCTTATTCCTCTTTTATAGGTAAAATAACTTATCTGAAGAAACTAATAATAGATTTTTAATACTTATTGTTAGTGCTCTTTCCCCATTTCCTTTTTTGGGGGTTATTTATTTATTTCATGTTGAAGGCTTGCTCAAAGTTAGGGAAGTCTGGTATCTACTAATTTTTTTTTAAGATTTATTTTTACTTATTTATGCACAGAAGAACTGGGGTACAGGCCAGAGGCGCGGGAGTTAGAGGATTCACCAGAGACAGAGTGGGGAGTAGAACAGATGGGTCTACTGACATATACTGCTAAGGGAGCAGTGGACGAGACAGGACAGGTCTGCAGCAGCATGTGGGTTAGCTCCCTGGCCAGGGATCAAACTCATGCTGCAGTCACTGGCGACAGCTTGATAATGCCAATTAACTCCTGTGCTACCAGGAAGTCCTCTTTATCTGCTGATTTTTCAGAGGACACTAAGAAAAATAGATAGGGCATGTTAACTGCGGGATATCTATATAGAGTGATTAGGTCAAATGTCAGTATCTTCAAGTTTTTTCTATTGAGTTTCTACAGGGAAGAATCAATATTCTGCCTGTACTGTGGCAGGTGGTAGCTGTAAATCTGGCTTAGAGTGTCCCTGAGCCCAATCAGGATTCACTATTCAGTATATAGATTTTCACTTAACCCTTTCTTCGTTTACTAGAGAAGTCTTCATTTTTCTGTATAGATAGGTGATGGGTAGGTCAAAATGATTCCATTGATCAAGGTGTTGACAGGTCTGATTCCTTTTTTTTTTTTTTAAAGATTTACTTATTTATACATGAAAGAGCTGGGGTGCAGGCCAGAGGTATGGGGGGGGGGGACGTGTTGAGAGAATTCACCAAAGACAGAGTGGGGATCAGAACAGACAGATTGAAATACGCTGCTGAGGGGGAGGAGCGGGCGAGGTAGGAGAGGTCTGCTGCACCATGTGGGAAGCTCCCTGGACTCTTTTTGAAGTCTTCTGAGGAGAATCTGTTTCTTTTCATTTCTAACTTCTAGAGATTGCTGGGCATCCTTTGGCTCACAACCATATCAGTTCAGGCTCTGTTTTCTTATATTTTCTACTCCAGCTTTGATTCCTCTAGTTTCTCTCTCTCTCTTTTCCTCTCTCTCTCTCACTCCCTCTCTCTTGGTCTCCACACATGAGTAAACACACATGCACACATACACACACATGAACCCTTCTGATTATGCTGGACTGACCTTGGTAATTCAGAACAATCTCATTTCAAAAAACTTTATATAATTATACCTTCAAAGTCCTTTTTAATCATCCATGTAAGGTAACATATTTATAGGTTTTGCTAATTAGGACATGGACATCTTTGGGGGTCATTATTTCGTCTACTGCAACTAGTAACTCATATGCTGTCTCAAACTTAATAAAACCAAAAAGCAATATTATCATCTTCATGTTTTTTATATCTGTTCATTTTAGTGTAGCCAATCTCAGATTAATGTGCCAACATCTTACAAAGTCCCTGTATTTAAACCACATCAAATCTGAATAACTAAGTCTTTCTGATTCTTCACCCAAATATGTTTTGACTTCTCCCAATATACTTCATACCCACTATAATTGCCACACCAGGACTACTGTAGCAGTCTTTTGGCATTGCTCCCCAAATCCCAGACTTACCACATAATCCAATCCATCCACCAAGCAATAACTGGAGTACTTGTTTTTAAGTGTAAATATATTTGTGTTACCCCTATCAGTAGTTTCTATACAGCCCTGTCTATATCTTCATCGTTCTTCTCTTACTATTGTGTTCTGGCCATACCGACCTTTCTTGATGCCTTCCTGAAATGCATCAAGCTTCAATTCAACTGCAGTGTTTGCTTTTGTATTTGTTATTCTCAGTCTGAATATTTTTCCTCTTTTTGTCAGTTGGCTAATTCTTACTTTTCACCTCCAAAGTCACATCTCCAGAAGTGTGTTCCATGAATTTATGTACTGATTTTGGTTCTAGTGTAATAGCTTTCTATAGTCTCAGCTTTTTATTCAAGCATCTTTTACAACTCTATGTGTGCAATTATATTTTTAATTAATATATTTTATTTTTAGAACAGTTTTAGATTTACAGGAAAATTGAGTGAATAGTACAAAGTACTTCACCTCCCCCAAAACAGTACATCCTATTATTTAGAATATTTTATCATTGTGGTACATACTACAATTGATGTACCAATATCCATACATTATCATTAACTAAACTTCATACCTTGTACTAGGGTTCATTCTTTGTTTTGTATAGTATGTTCCATTCCATCAGTACTTCGGTGTCCTATGATTTAATTCTGTTCTGTCACTATTTATTCAGTTAGGGTCAGATTTCATAAGTTAAAGGACAAGTCTCCAATAAGACTGTCCCTCTTTGGACAGAAGTTGCAAATGGAGTCCTTGTGATACCTGCTTATCTGTTCAACTTGGCTACAAATTTGGTGGGTCTTACCAAAATCCTCCTTCAAGGTTGATGCTTCTCTAGCATGATTATAAACCTCACTAAAACACTATACTCACAATTAATTTTTTTAAGGATTCAAATGAACATCCAGATGTACAGGCACATAAAGCAATATTTAGGACAGTCCCAAGTGCAGTTGTCTCTGTACCTGTGGAGTTGGATTGTATCACCTTTCATGTATATGGATACATCCACCAACTAGAGAGCTCCATTGAATCTGGGTGTTCAGGATTTTTGTTTTGGGGTTTTGTTACAAAGGTAAGATGTACATGAACTTGGTCTCTAGCACCCACCTCTCCCTGAAGTTGGGAGAGTAGGACTGAAAATTTCAAATCTCTAATCACTCATGAAACTCCAAGTACTTCTGAAATTCTCATACAGGATTAGAGACAAAAACCACACACACACAATTTGTTATGCCACATACTGCCCTATGTTTTTTGACAAATACAGAATATAAGTATACCATTAAAAATCATACAGAATATCTTCATCAACCTACTTATGCTTCACCTATTTATTCTTCCCCATATCCCCCAAACCCCTAACAAACACAGATCTTTATACTGCTACCATAATTTTACTTTATCAGAATGCCACTTGGCTGCCATCATATAATATACAGTAGCCTCTTTAGACTGACCTCTTTCGCATAGTAACATGCATTTCAGGTTCTCCCTTGTCCTTTCATGACTTGATGGTTCATTCTCTTTTATCATTTAACAGTATTCCATTGTGTGGGTGCATAAAGAACTCGTAGAACTCAGTGCGGGGGGGGAATCAAACAACCATAATGTAGACATGGGCAGAGGACCTAAGTATTTAGAAAGTACACAAATAGAACACAGGCAATAGAAAGTACATGAAAAGTTACTCAACATCATCATTCATCAAGGAAAGACAAATCAAAATGACAATATCACCTCATACTTGCTAGAATGGCTATTTCAAAAACATTACAAGTGTTGGTGAGGATGCAGAGAAAAAGGAAACTTTGTGCACTGTTGGAGAGAATGGAAACTAGTACAGCCACTGTGGGAAACAGTATGGAAGTTGCTCAAAGAATTAAAAAATAGAACTATC
Organism: Scalopus aquaticus; assembly: GCA_004024925.1. Taxonomy (NCBI): domain Eukaryota; kingdom Metazoa; phylum Chordata; class Mammalia; order Eulipotyphla; family Talpidae; genus Scalopus; species Scalopus aquaticus. The sequence goes on from PVIJ01001912.1 coordinate 10,763, forward strand.
ATATGATCCAGATATTCCACTTCTAGATATTAATATGAAGGAATCAAAAACTGACTCAAAAATATATGTATACTCTAATGTTCATAACAGCATTATTTACAATAGCTAAGACATGAAACCAATCCAACTTTATAATTGGATGAATGGATAAAAAAAGGTGATATATATATATATATACACATATATAGATAATAACCTATATATATGTGTGTGTGTATATATATCCAAACAGAAGGAAATTCTTTCATCTGTAGCAGTGTCCATCCACATATCTTGAGAGCATTCTGCTAGGTGAAATAACTCAGGAAAGTGAGATAAGGAAAGACAATTACTTTAAGATCTTATTCATATGTGAAATCTGAAAAACAAAGGCAAGAATAAAATAAGCTAATAGAAAAAGAGATCAAATTTGCAGTTATTAGAATCAGGGAATGAATGGGAAGATGGGGAACTGGATGATAGTGGCCAAAAGTTGCAAACTTCCAGTTGCTAGGTAAGTGCTAAGGATACAATTTACAATAAAATGGTTATAATACACAATGCTGCATGGCACGTATAAAACTTACTAAGTTTACCTAATAAAGTAAAAGTAAATCTTAAGTAAAAGTAAATCCTAAGTGTTTTCATAACAAGGAAAATACTTTTCTTTTTTCAGTATCTATGAGATGATGGATATAAACTTATGGCAACTATTTTGTGATACATGTAAGACAAATCATTATGCTGTACACCTGAAACTTAATACAGTGCTGTTTGTCAATTATATCTCAAGAAAACTGGAGAAGATCCTAGAAAAAATTAAAGAAATAAAAACATTTAAAAATTTTCATGGATTTCCTTATATTAACCTTGTACATATTTTGTTGGATTTATACCCAAATATGTCTTTTTGAACTAATATAAATGATTGTGTGTCTTTAAATTCAAATCCCAAGTGTTCATTGCTGGTATACAGGAAAGCAACCGGCTTTTGTATATAACTTTGTATCCTGCTACTTTGTTGTAATTACGTATTCTAGGGTTTAACTAGAGAGTTCTTTGGGATTTTCTATCGCGTGATTGTATTCCCAAAGAATTCGCGAAATAAACCCTAGGACTAATAAGTAATAGTTTTATTTCTTCCTTCTTAATCTATTGTCTAATTATTTTACCAGCTAGACCAAAAACACTCTAAAGACCAAACTTTTCATCTTATTCACCTGTCCTCTCTTTTATGTTCAGATTTTTAATAGTTCTATCAGAGGTTAAATGATTGCGGCACTAAATAGTTCAACGGAAAATAAAATTCTTCTAGGTTAACATTATTTTGTGAATTACTGTATGGTATTCCACGGGAACTACGGTAAACTGTCCCAGTTTCTTTGCATGCTAAATGAGGATGTAGTATCTATCTTACAGATTGATGTAAGGATCAAATAAAACTATATAAAGCAAGTTCTAGAACAATGTCTGAAATAGAATTACTCTCAAGAAATACAGTGTTGAAATTTTGGACTAGGAAAGAGTTATTACTTGTAGCACCACAGTAGCCTTCAATAAGCTAGGCCGTTAGTTGAGATGGACAAATGATGATGATGAAGAAAATGATGATGATAATAATAATTCAAAGAAAAAAAGCTGAAGCACAAAGAGGGCAGGAGGTTGAGAGGGTTTAGTGGGAGGAGTTTCTGAACCAGTGCACGGAGAGGTAAAGCGGAGCATTTGGAAGTGTAGGACCGCCGAAGTGAAAGTCCCAGGCTGGGTTAGGAAATCCCAAGGATAGGGTCCTGGGACCCTCTTTGTATTGGAAGTGATGGGAACCAGCGCCCGAGAGCGGAGGTGAACACATGAGCAGGTGACAGCCGCACCTTGGGTAGGAACTGTTGTCCCGGTGGTGAAGGCTGAGAACGTAACACCGGGCAGAAAGAGCGGCGCTACACTCCCCATCCACCTAACAGTCCCACCTTCACCCCCGCCCCCGCGCCCACTCCGCTGCCTGGTTACCATGGCGACGTGGTCACCTGACCGATCTCCGCGCCTGCGCTGGCGGAAGGCGGGGGCCGCGGCGTGACGCGCCTAGCGGGCGGACCTAGCGCGCTCCCCTCTTCGGGTCGCTCGGAATTCGGAGCTAGTGACAGAAGGCGGCGGCTTCGAGCGGGTTCTTGCGGCCTAGGTAAGCAGTCTTGGGGAGAGGAACACCTTTCTGGATCCTTCCTAGTGGGGACCTTGCAGGGATGATGGGCGGAGATGTGGGGATTGCAGGCCACTTAGCGGAAAGCGCCCGGAGCGCTGCGGCTTTCGGTCGGCAGCGGTGACGCCCTCTCTGGTGTGGGCTCTGAGCCCCACCTTGCGCCCCGCTGGGCCCGGGGCGAAAGTTTGCGCTGACTGCGCGCGCTTCTGGCAGGCTACCCTTGGGTTTCCAGGTCCGGCTCCGTCCAGGGTTGGGGGGTAAGGGGACTCTGGGGACACATTCCTGAGGCCAGGCCTGTGGCGACGCCGGCAGCCCCCGCCGCAGCTCTGGGACTCTTTGTCGGGCCGGTCCCTTTCGACCCTTTTCTTGTTCCATTTAGATTCGATTCCAGAAATTTGAGGAGATTGACCCTGGCTACGGTTCCGGTAGTGTTCGCATTCCTTGGGTTGTAGTAATCACCTTCCTTGGTGGCTTAATGGGGACGTCCTGGATTTGGAAGGAGGAAGGAGGTGTTTGTTGAGTGGGCGAATCCTTGACTTTGTAGGAGGAGTGGGGGAGAGGTTGTTTGCTCTGCGCTTTTTTCTGGAGAAGTTGGAGGAAAGGGAGAAACATTACCAGTTGGGTGTGTTTAGAAGGAAATATCCGTTGAGATTTAATGACTCAGAGCTTTCGTTTCAGGATTTCCTTGTAATGGAAAGTGAAGGCATACGGAGATGTGAAGTTCAGTTTTTACCAAAATGGAATTATTTAAAGATGGAATCTACTAATTGCCAGTGTTAAAAAGAAATGTCTAGGTTTATCTAGTTTGTGTGTATTATTTGCGTACACATGTACTTATTTTCCATTATCTGAGAATCATTACTTAGGAAGTACATTTGTTCAACCAAATTTTTAGCATGTTCTTGTTTCAAAGAAAAACCCATAGATGTAAAAGGAAAATTACATTGAAAACAGCTGCCGCTTATGAGCTTTATCTCATATATATATAAGTGATTAATTTAGACTCAGATTTGCCCAGTCTTTTTTCTATTCGAGATTAAGGGCAAACAGTTAAAAAAAAATGCTCTTTTTAAATTATCTCTGTTACCCGCTTAGTTCGATAAACTTAAGTGCTTTAAGTGGTACATAAATATTAAGGTTCAAGTGGTTTGTGCTACAGTATAGAAATAAGGAAGTGGACTGTCTTTTAAAACGTTTAGGAAATAGTTACTTCACTATAGTCCAAATTTAACGTAGACAGTGTTGACTTTCACTTACATTTGGGCATCATTTAAAAATCACGACCAAAAGAGGAAGAATTATTCAATAGGTAGCAGTTGAAATGTAGTGTTCAATAAAACAGTTGCGTAAGTTGAACATGACTCAACTGTTTTTTTCCTGTTTTTACCAGAAATAGGTACTTTAAGGTGGTAAATGCCAAGAGTTTCTACAGTGAAAAAGAAACAACTTTAAAATGCATCCAACATCTAGTAATAGTTAAATTATCATTTATTTAAGTGCTGCCAGCATTCTTTTTGTAAATTTAGTTTTTGAGGTGGTAAGCAGCCAATGCTCAAAATTTAAGCAGTAAAAAAGGTGTAGAGAGCAGGAGAAGCAGAAGAGGCAGGAGAAGTGGGAGCAGCAGCAAAAAAAAAAAAAAAAAAAGGTGTAGAGTATTAAGTCTTTTTCCTTCTAGTTCTCTCAGCCAACCATATTTCCTTTTTGTAAGAGGCAATTGTTTTATGTTTCTTAGGTATTCATCTAGGGATATTTCAGGCATATACAAACAAACTTTAAAATACTTTGTTGTTTTTTTTTTAATTGTGGTAAAGTACACAAAAGGCACTTTGACATCTTGGCCATTTTAAAATGTACAACTCAGTGGTGCTAAATACATTGACATTGTTGTGAAACCATTGCCACCATCCATCCTCATAACACTTCATTTTGAAAAACTGAAACTCTTTTCCCATTAAACTATGTATAACTCCCCCATTCTTCCTCCCTATGGCCCCTGCAACTACCCTTATACTTAATTTGTGATTTTTGATTACTCCATCACCTGTAAGTGGAATCTTGCGGTGGGGTTGTCTTTTTTTTTTTTTTATGATTGGTCTATCACTGCATAATGTACACAAGGTTCATATATGTTATTGCAGAATTTCCTTCCATTTTAAGGTTGACTAATAAATATTCCATTGTATGTATATACTACATTTTGCTAATTCGTTAGTGGATTCTTGATTTGCTTCCATGATTTATATGTTACTGCTGTGAATATGGGTGCACAAATCTCTCTTCAGACCTTGCTTTCAATTCTTAGGGGCATATATCCAGAAGTGGCATTGCTGGTTAGATGGTAATTCTATCTTTAATTTTTTTTCCCTAGGAACAGCTATACTGGTTTTTGTAGCAATTATATCATTTTACATTTCTGCCAGCAGTACACAAGTACCCCCTTTTTCAATATCCTTTCCAGTGTTCATATGTTTATTGGCCATTTTGTATGTTCTTTAGAGAAATGTCTGTTTAAATTCTTTGTCCGTTTTTGAATAAGCTCATTTCTTGTTTTCATTTTAGGAGGTCTCTAAATATTCTGGATGTTAACCCCATACCAAATCGATTGTTTGCAAATACTTTCTCCCATTTTGTGGGTTGCACTTTTATTCTGTTGATAGTGCCTTTGACAGACAAAAATTTTATATTCTCAACAACTCCAATATTTGGTTTTTTCCCCTTTTATTTTTTTTTGATGTGGTATATGCCATTGATTGATTTTTATATTTGAGCCATCATGACAGTCTAAGATTTAATCACACTTGTTGAAAGGTATATAATCCTTTTAACATGCTGTTAAAGTCTGATGATACTGTGAACGTCAACGTTCATAAGAGATCTTGCTGAAGTTTTGTCAATTTTGTTGATCTTTTTGAGAAATCAACTTTTGGTTTCATTGACTTTTCTGTTGTTTTTTCTATACACTTATCTCTGGATAGTTCTTCATTATTTCCATACTTCTACCTTTGTGTTTAATTTGTATTTTTCAAGTTCCTTAAGGTCTCCCTTCGTTTTAACACAAATACCTAACCGAAAGTACCTTATATACTGTTTTCATAATGCTTTTGTCTTTTCAGTTAATGATAATACTCAGTATACATGGAACTTCCTCCTTTGTTTCAGGTCCTTTGTTATTACAGTCAGTACTTCAGTGAATCAGTTTTTACATGTCACTTCATACATAAAAAGTAAAGACCTAAAGTGGCATTGCTGGGTTGGAGGATATCTACATTTTTTTATTTGGTAGATACTGCAGACTCTATGACATTGTACTAGTTTACACTCCTACTTGTACTCTGTGGGTGTTTTGCAAAGCTTTCCTCTCAGAATTATTGAAGTTTGTGTTTTTGCCAATCCTGCTTGTAGGTGAGAAATGGAATCTTACGGGTAAGAGGATGTTATACTACTTAGAGTAAATTTCATATGACCACATTTCTCAATGACTTAATCTCTCCGGAGGTTACCAAAGGGAATATGGGGGAACCGAGGCAGAGAGGGTATGGGCATGAGTTATTTGGTGGAGGGAATAAAAAAAGAAATGGTAATAAATAAATAATCTCTCTGGGTATTTATTAAAAAGAAGTGTTCCTAACTCCTTCCATGGAATTCATGTCAGCCTGGAAACCAAGAATATTCATGCCTGGGAACCAAAATTCTTTATCTTTTCACTTTAATGATGGTTTCTTTCACTTTGCAGTAGCTTTTTAATCTCATTTGTTTACTTCTGTTTTTGTTTCTCCTATACACAAAGACATCACTAAGGCTGAGCTCCATTAGCTAATCACTTAGTTTTTCTTCCATGTGTTTCATGGTTTCAGATCTTACATTCAAGTCTTTGATCCATTTTGAGTTGATTTTTGTGTAAGATAGTGGTCCATTTTCATTCTTTTGCACGTGGCTGCCTGGTTTTTCCAGTGCCATTCATTGAAGGATTATCATTTCTCCACTGTATATCTTTAGCTCCTTTGTCAGAAATTAATTGAACAAATATGCTTGGTTTTGTTTCTAAACTCTTAGTCTTTTCCATTGATATAATTCTGTTTTTATGACAGTGTAATGTTGGTTTGATTATTACAGTTTTGTGCTACGGTTTGAAATTCAGAAGCTTGATGCCGCTGGCTTTGTTCTTTCTCAAGATTAGTTTTTCAGTGTCTTTTGTGGTTCTATGCGTATTTTGGGAGTGTTGTATTTCTGAGAAAAATTCCATTGGAATTTTGATAGGGATTGAATTGAAGTCTGTTGATCTCTTTGGGTATTGTGGACATTTTAATAGTGCTAATTCTCCCAATCCATGAGCTGTCTTTCCATTATTTGTGTTTCTTCAGTTTCTTTCCTCGGTATTTTTCAGCTGTCAGTGTACAGGTGTTTTATTTCTTGGTTAAATTTATTCCTTGGTATTTTATTCTTTTTGATGCAATTGTAAATGGATTGTTTTCTTAATTTTACTTTCTGGTATTTTGTTAGTATATAGACATGCATCTGATTTTTGTGTATTTTTTTTAAGATTTATTTTTTATTTATGCATACAAGTTGGGGTACAGGCCAGAGGCGTGGGGCGGCGAGAGGGTTCACCAGAGACAGAGCGGGGAGCAGAACAGGCAGATCAGAAATACACTGCTGAGGGGAGCAGCGGGCAAGGCAGGAGAGGTCTGCCGCGCCATGTGGGATTCTCCCCGGCCGGGCATCGAACTCGCGTCGCTGCTGCCAACAGCTCCACAGCTCAGTGCTTAACTGCTCCGCCACCGGGGAGGCCCTGTGTATTTTTTGTACTGTAATGTTACTGACCTTATTAGTTCTAACATTTGTTAGAGTTTTTACGGTTTTTTAGATGTAATATGTCATCTGCAAGTGGGAATAGTTCTACTTCTTTAATTTGGATACCTTTTATGTTATTTTCTTGCCTAATTTCTCTGACTAGGACATCTAATACTATGTTGAATAAAAGGTAAGAGTTGACATCCTTGACTTGCTCCTGATCTTGGGAAAACTTTCAGGTGAATGTTGAATTTTACTTACTAAATGCTTTCCTGTGTCTATTGATATTTTTGTCTTTCATTTTGTTAATGTGGTATATCATATTGATTAATTTGCAGATTTTTAAATAACTTTTGCATCCCTGGAATATATCTCACTTTATCATGGTTGGTTCTCTTTTTTAATATACTGTTGAATTTGTTTTGCTAACATTCTGTTGAGGATCTGTGCATCTGTGTTCATCAGGGCGATTGGTATGTAAGTTTATTTTCTTTTGTTCTTTGGTCAGAATCAGTGTAATGCTGACCTTGTAAAATTTCCAGGTTTGAAAATGTACCTCTTTTATTATGTAGAGGTTTGAGAATTGTTAATTTTTCCTTAAATGTTTGGGAAGCTTACCAGTAAAGCTGCCTGGTACTGGGCTTTTGTTTATTGGGTTTTTGCTTTTTTTCATTACTATTTCTGAAAAAGTCTCCTTATTAGTAAGGAGTCTGTTCAGATATTTTAGTGCTTCATTTTGACTCTTGGTACATTGTTGGAATTTATCCATTGCTTTTAGGTTGTCCAGTTGGTTGACAAACAATATTATTTCTTATGATCCTTTGCATATCTATGGTATCAGTTGTAATGCATTCTTTTTCATTTCCGATTTTATTACATGAGTAGTCCTCTCTTCTTTCTTGGTAAATCTACCTAAAGTTTGTCTTTTCAAACAGCCAGCTCTTAGCTTGTTGGTATTTTTTTCTGTTGACATTTTTAGTGTCTTTCATTTGTTTCCACTCTCACTTTTGGTATCTCCTTCCTTCTAAATGGGCTTAGTTTCTTTTTTATTTTTTATTCTGTAAGTTGTAAAATTAGATTATTTGAGCTCTTTCATGTTTATTACTGTAGGCTTTTATCATTATGAACCTCTTCCTAAAACTGCTTTTACTACATTCTATATGTTTGGTATGTTGTATTTTCATTAGTCTCAAGGTATTTTTTTGGTCTCTCTTTTCACTCATTTGTTGATCAGTAGCATGTTGTTTAATTGGCACATATTTGTGAATTTCCTGATTTTCTGGTAATTGATTTTTAATTTCATACCATTGTGGTTGAAAAGTAGGCTTGAAATGATTTGTTTGGTCTTATTCAGACTTTTTTGTGGCCTAACATGATCTATATTGCAGCATGTTTCTGTGGGTGCTTGAGAAGAGTGTGAATTTTGTTGCTTTTGAAAAGTGTCTTCTGAATTCATCTGGTCTGACATCTTTTAAAGTCAATATTTCTTGTTGATTTTCTGTCCTGGTGGTCTATCCATTGCGGAAAGTGAGACATTAAATTACCCTACTGTTATTATATTGCTGTCTGTTTCTTCTTAAGGCTGTTAATGTTTGCTTTATGTATTTTTATACTCATGTTTGATATATACATATCTGCAATGTTATGTCCTTTCCTTGGCTTGATTGACCCCTTTATCATTATGTAATGCCTTTCATTGTTTATTATTATAGTCTTTGTTTTATAGTCTGTTTGTCTGATGTAAATACAGCCTACTCTTTCTTTTGGTTTTCATTTATATGGGATATCTTTTTCTTACTCTTTCACTTTCAGTTCGTGTGTGCTCTTTCAGCTGAGTCTCTTCTAGGTAACATATCCATGGGTCTTTATTTTTTTTAAATCTACTTAGCCACTCTGTGTCCTTTGACACTTTGTGTCCCGTGCTCTTTAAATTTACCAGCCCTTGGGGCCGGCCATTTTCTGTGCCACCGCATGAATGGTATAAGCATTCAATAAATCACGTACAACTCCTGAACTACTGGATATTTAAAAAACTGTAATATTTCTCATAAAACACCTTACACTTTCACCAAAACAATGTGTAAAGCTTCTAGACTGAGTACGATCAAAGAAATAGCTCCTAATAGTTCCAAATAAATCCACTGTGGCGTGAAAAACCAGAGACTAGATGAACACGTATTAATACGTGAGTGGCCACCTGATACTGGTGACAAAAACACATACTAATACGTGAGCGGACCACGAAGTGTTAATTGGAGAAGTTAATTCATTTACATTTAAAGTGATTATTGATAAGCATGTACTTACTGCCATTTTAATTTTTTTTTGGTTGTTTGGTAGTTCTTGTGTTCTTCCTTTGCTTGCTTGCTTGCTTGCTTGCTTGGTGTTTAATCATTTTCTGTAGTAGTATGCTTAGGTGCTGTTTTTTCTTTAGCTTTATTATGTCATACTGCAGTATTTTTTTTTCACCCTGCAGTTACCATGGGGCTTACATAAAACAACTATTATTTATGTCAATCTACTTTAGAGTGATAGCATATTTAAATGCATTTTAAAGGTCTTCGTTTTTATATCCCCCATTTTAGATTTTTTGATATCACAATTTGCATCTTTTTTGTCTTATGCATTCATTCACATATTATGAAGACTTTTGTGGTGTTTTGCAGTTATATTAATCTTCAGTTCAGTGATTCTTATTAGATACTTATTTTTTTATTTCTTTGTTGAAAATTATCTGAGCTTGATAAGGGGTTTAACCCTTATCAAGTAAATGTCTTTCCTTGATGAAGGTCTTTTTCTGAGTTTGTATTATATTCTTTCCTTTGGAACTTAATCCTCTCTTCATTTGTCTTGATAGTCTTTGTTGGTTTTAGTGATTACATAAAACAGTCACATCTTTCAGCCTTGAAGGAGTGGCTTTTTATAGGAGATGAACCTTATTGTTCAACTCTACTCTACCTCTTGTTTGTCTCTTAATTGTTTGTAATTGTCCAGTCTACTATATTAGTGTCAGTGTCCCAAAGGGGAGAAGTGTCACTGAGCACCTAGATTCAGCCAGACTGGAAGCCAGACCCACAGGCAGAGCTTTTAAAGTATGCAGATACCTCTTTCAGAGGAAGACTGAGATGAATGTTTCTATCTGCTTCCATTACACTGAATCTTGGATTGATAATGTAGTTAAGAGCTTTTTCTTTATATGTGCCTTTCTGTGGAACCCATGAACACAAGCCCTCCTGGTCACCAAAGCCAGACAGACTATCCAAGAGATGTGCACTTTGGTCAGCAGCGACAAATGCTTTTTCAGAAACTGCTGTGATCCGGGCCAGGCAGAATGATCTGGGTCCGGGGGTGGGGGGGGGGGGGTCCTTTCAGTCTCCTGTTCTCATACTGTGCCTGTAGTATGTTAAGAACTGTTTCTCTCTTTCCTTTCTTTCTTCTTCCTACTTCCTATGGAAACCTTGAACCATCCTATGGCCAAAAAAGCCAGACAATTAAGGTGAATCCCATAGGTGGCAACTGCAAAAATCAAAACATCAGATATGTTGTACTGTATTTTTTTTAAGATCAGTGATTCTGCAATTCTGAATTTGTTTTTTTTTTTAATAATTAAAACTTTTTTTTTCAACTTAAACAGTCAACATGTTATTGTTAAGGGAGAGCTGTTGTCATGGATGGTTTGAGAGAAGAGATGAATTCTACAGCTCAGAAAATAATGAATATTGCCATTCTCAGGTGATGTTAGCTGGAAAATTTTAATAGTATCTTACCTTCTTCTTTAATCAGTGTATCACAGCTATGAAGCAAATTAAGTTGGTGTTCCAAAGTATTACATACAGTATTTGCATTATGGAGCCTTTGCTTTTACATTATTTAAAGATACCAAGGAAGTTACTCTAACATTGTCTTGAGGTTGGGGGTAGAGAGTCAATTTAGAAACTTCAAACAAGATAGAACAGTCAAGGGTTGTTTTTTTTTTATTATTTGTTTGTTTGCAACTTCAGTCATTGTAAAGAAACCCTGGACCAGTTTCCAAGCACTGAGAAACTTTTTAGTAGAACCTAATTTGGGGGTTATTCTAAGGCATAAGGATGTTCTAATTGCCTTTTACAAAGCATGAAGAGAGTCAAGGAGGTTACAAAGGGCAAAGAATGGGTCAAACCTGGTTTAGGAGTTAAGTGCAGAGCCCCAGTTCTTTCCAGAAATTAGCCCAGTGAAACAAAACTGTCATAACCAGGAATATTTTGATCAAGCTGTAATAGAGTAGATGGCAAGGTGTTTTGCCTACTGATCGCAGTGGGAACTGTAATTTCTTATTGATCATGCAACTAAAGAGAAGGCCTTTAAACAAAATTTTGTAGTTTAGTTGGTATAATAATAGTGTTTTACGTCCTTTTCGGTGAGAGTAAATTGAGAATTCTCACACTGATGTAATATTTTCAGAATCCCCTTAAATTTCATTAGTGGTCGTTCTGAAATTCCAAACATAATTCAGAGTACTTTTCAAGGGTAGCTTTGTGGTTCTTTAAAAAGCAATAAATGTTTTGACACTTGACATTAGGTCAAAGATTTTAAATATGATACATAAGTGAGTTTACAGAGCCCTTTGAAAAATAATACAAGTATTTGTTACCTTCTTGGAATGCTTTTTAACAATGTTATTCAAAATTACAGACTTGGAAGATAAGAATATTTGCACTTATATGTTATTTTGATAATGCTGCCAAAACGTTTAATAAGCATTTGATTTATGTTAGATAATAAATAAGACATTACATAAGAAATTAAATATGGACTTTTACCTCAAGTAACAGAAATAAATAAACATATACTAGCTATAACGTAAGAGAGTGAACTGCCATATTAAGACAAACATGGTGTCAAACTGACATTCAAATGTCTCCTTGCTGAAGAGACTCTTAAATTAGGCCTCAAAGCTTACTTACAGGGATTTTGATAGAGAAGTCCTGTAAGAACATTCCAGGAAGATAAAGGAGTTTTTGCAAAGATAGTGGAGGCACAGAAGCACTTGAGGTGGGTTGGAAATAGCAGATAATTTATGATTAGACCATTGTAATGATTAAAACAAATTGTGAAATGAAGTCAAGAAAATGTTTGAAGTAAAATCATTGAGGAATCCTTTGCGTTTAGGAAGAATGGTGAGTTATATTAAGGTCAGCATACTTAGAACAAACCTAAAACTAAATTTTTTGAAATGTATAAATTGGGGTGATGCTTCCTATTTTTAAAAAAATTCTGAAAAACCCATTTGTCCTCCAGACTTGCATGTGTGGGATGCATGACTTTAAAGCTGTTCAGACAACTTGAATAAACATTTGTTTGAAGAAATGCTTTTCTGGGGAGAAAAATTAAAGGAAACTACTTACTGAATTTTGAAATGAGTCACTCATCCAGTTAACTTTTTGTGAGGGAAATTGGATCTTATAATTAGTGCAGAACCAAAACTAGAAATAGTACTAGATTACCAATCATTATTTGTTACAGTGAATTTAAAATGGCTCGGTTTATGATGTTGATAAAGTGGTTAAATCATAATCATAATGTTAAATCATAATCATAAATGTGTTTAAGGGCAAGGCTACTAGGGAACTGAACCTTTGAGACACAGGAAGGCACTGCATTTGTTCCCCTGGATTAATAGAATTAAGCCACAAGAAAGCCACCTGGTTTAGAGTTAAGTGCAGAGCCCCAGTTCTTTCCAGAAATTAGCCCAGTGAAACAAAACTGTCATAACCAGGAATATTTTGATCAAGCTGTAATAGAGTAGAATTTTCACTTTATTCACAAGAATAAATTTCAAGAATTTGAATAGCTAGATTCCAAGAATTTTCACTTTATTCACAAATATAGATTCTATTTTCTTCTTAAAAACTGTATCAGACCACTACTGTTAAATGTTTATTGGTAGTCTAGGCTAGGGCTCCACATCATTAATCATTAGGGAAATACAAATGAAAGCTACATATCTTCTTCATACCTATTAGGATGTGACTGCTAAAATGATTGAAGTGAAAACTGCAGACAAAGTATTAATGAGGACATGGGGAAAACAGAACCTTTTCTCATATGTTGCTGGTGGGAATATATAATGGAATAGTTACTTTGGAAAGCAGTTTGGTGGTTCCGCAGAAAGTTAAACATGGAGTCACCATGTGATGCAGAGATTCTGTGTGAATCAAGAGAATTATAAACATGTTTGTTTACACAAAAACTTGAACATAAACATTCATTATTAGCATCATTAACAGTATTATTAATAATAGTCAAAAAGTATAAGCATCACCGAATGTCATCAACTGCTGAATGGATAAACAAAATATGGCATATCAAAGCAGTGGGACTTTATTCAGCTATGAAAAGAATGAAGAACTGGTACGTGCTATATAACATGGATGAACCTTGAAAGCATTATAGTACGTGAAAGAAACTATATAGAAAAGCCACATATTCTGTGATTCTAAAATGTCCAAAATAGGCAAGCCAGAGACAGAAAGTAGATTCATAGTTGCCTGGGACTGGAAGAAGGGAAAATGAGTAAGTGTGGGATTTCTTTTTGGGATGATAAAAATGTTCTAATATTAGATAGTAGGGATGGTTGCACAACTTTGTAAATATACTAAGAACTATTGAGTTACTTTTAAACAGTGAGTTTATGGTATGTGAAGTAAATTAATTAGTAAAAAAAAAAAAATCACTTAATTCAGCACCTAATCGAGACGGCGAGGGGGCCTCCCTGGTGAGCTCGTGGTTAAGTCTCTGAGCTACCACCGCAACAGCCCACTACTCCTGCCTAAGTTCCATCCCTGGCCGGGGAGCTGATCCACATGGCACAGGAGACCTCTGCTGTCTCCCCTGCTGCTCCTCTCAGCAGTGTATTTCAGTAGATCCGCCTGTTCTGCTCCCCGGTCTGTCTCTGGTGAATCTGCTCACCCTGCACCTCTGGCCTACCCCCCAGTTCTTCTAAGCAAAAAAAAAAAAAAAAAAAAAAAATACAATCTTACAAAAAAAGAGAGAAACCACATAACCTTGAACAATTAATGTACAGAATTATTAATTTATAAGATGATAGAAGAAAGAGTTGTCTATTAAGAAGTAAAAAGAACTTTAATACAGAAAGAGCAAATTGAGTAAGTATCCATTATCCTCAGGACTAAGAGTGCCCCAGGAAGAGGCCGCCTTCTTCCTGTGTCTGAGATGCAGGTGCATGCATTGTTCAGTGGATAGTGAAGTTACTCATCTTGTAACTTACCAGAAATTCTCTTTGTGGTGCTGGGGGAGGCCATTTTCATGGAGAGGTTCTGTGGAACTGTCTGTACAGCCAGGAGAAGGGTGCTGGGGAAAGCTGCTTGTGAGCTTATGCATTGCTGTTGGTATAGTGTTTGGAAACTACTTAGTGGAGTGCTGGCTGCTGTGCAATGCAGGAACTGGGTACATCAAAAGCTGCTCCCTGAGGAGCCAGATGCGTAGAAGCTGGTACTGCAGAGGCCTGGTGGGAGTAGTAATTGGGAACATGAAAGTCAAAACCCTTTGTCCTCCAGTGTCCCTCCAGCTCCCTTTATTGACAGAACTTAACATCATGCTAGTTGGCAAAAGAGCAATATTTCAAGGGCCCAACTCAGTTTTCTCAGAGCAGCCATGATGGGTAGATTGGGAGACGGAGGTGGTATATTGAGAGTTAACGCCATCCTTTGTCAAACTACTATACTAGTTTAGGATATATTCTGTTTTTTTGGGTTAAAAGAAAGTACTCGATATTCTCAAAATATGAAAACAAAATTTCATAGTTTCAAAATTTCTTATACTTTTAGAGAACTTTGTTTTAATTACTATAAAAAGCAATTTGGCCACTGAAAGCATTCAACAATATAGAAGTGCTTAAAGTATAAATTTTTTTCTATTATCCTTCATCCCCCAACCTTCTTATTCATATTTCCTGAAGATTAGAAATATTATTAACAGCTGGTTTATGTATTTTATCTATGTGCATAAATCAGTACATGTATATATTTTTTCCTGTAGTGATGCAGGTTTTATAGATGGATATGACATTTGAGCTGGTTTTTTTTTAATTTGTTTTTGTTGTTGCTGTTACAAGACTATAAACCTTAGTTGCTGATAAGCACTTGCGTACCCTGGATAAGTCACATATTCATTCTGTCCAATTTTCAAAGCTTTTGCTAGAAAGGGACTTTTACTGAAAGGCAAGTTTAACATCTGTGATGGATTTATTTAGTTTTGTAGTAGTAAAGGAGGGAAAACTAGTTTGGTAACCATTACTAAGTTAACATTTTTTGTATAACCTAGGGTCCATATTTTTCCATGTGTTTTGCAGTGTAAATGTTTCTTAACGGGTTAAACATTTATACATTTTTATGTGTTTGTTGCTGGCTACACATGCTGTTTAAATTTGAATCATAGAAACTGTTTATTTTTTCTGTAGGAAAAACCTGCAACAATGGCGCTCTACCCATCTCTTGAAGACCTGAAGGTAGACAAAGTAATTCAGGTATGTTTAAGCTGTTTAGAGTACTGTTTTTGTTTTTGTTTTTCAGCATAGTTACAGATGAAATGAAGCAAGAAACTTAAATAGCAATGCATTTGTTTTATTTTTACACTTTGTAAACCTTTTTTTTTTTTTTCAATTTTTATTTATACATACAAGCTGGGGCACAGGCCAGAGGCATGGGGCGGCGAGAGGGTTCACCAGAGAGAGTGGGGAACAGAACAGGCAGATCAGAAATACACTGCTGAGAGGAGCAGCGGGCGGGCGAGGCAGGAGAGGTCTGCCACACCATGTGGAATTCTCCCCTGCCGGGCGTCGAACTCGCATCACCACCGCTGACAGCTCCACAGCGCAGTGCCCAACCGCTGCGCCACCGGGGAGGCCCTGTAAACCTTTTTTAATTCACTACTTGCAAACTAAAAATTTATGGAAAAGTTAGTGATTGTTTTTCTTTCCACTGTGAATAAGTAGGCATGGGATATTGTTTAAAACTGGACTTAACTACTTTAAAAATAGCTTGATCGAATGACTAAAATTTAAACCAAATACAACATAATTTAAATTGGCAAAATATCTCAACTCTTTAGATGTTTGTAGCTATCTTTAAAATTGGTACATTGTTCTTTTGGATCCTCAAGTCTGACCAGTCTTTAAAATAATTCATTGTTATTACAGAATAGTAAAGTGCATGCTCCTTTTAGGAGAGCATTTGTAGAAAAGCACAATGAAAGCATAGTAATTTATTTCCTTGTAGATAGAAGCAACAGACATTTCACTTGTTTACATGCTAAATGACCTGGTTAGAGATCCTAGTATTTCTAATGTTAATAAGTCAAAAGTCAAAGTTTTTTGTCCTTCCTCTGAGTATTAGTTTTGAAGACAGATGCTTCTGCTTAGGAAGAAAGAAACTTACTTTTTTTTAGCTGTAGATAATTTGGAGTATATAATGAGCCATCTGTTTCCAGTTATCTCAGCTTGTCTCTTGTAAATTCGGACTCTTTTTCGCTATTGTTTATTTTTTCAATTTGACAATATAAATCAGACTTGCTGTTGTACTTCCTTATTCCTAAGCCTTTTAATATGATGTGATGAAATTCTTTTGAGTTGTTCATTTCTCCAGAGCTCCTTACCCTAAAGATTATTTTGCTTGACGTCTTGATTTCAGTTTACTCTAAGTGAGATTTACTCCCTAATTATTTAGTGAGCATTAAAAGTTAATTACAAACTTGTGAAAAGTCTTAAGAAACCTCAAGAATACCTCAAAATTTTTAGGCATAATGTTGGCCTTTTTTAAGGTGGAAGAAAACATGGCAGTAATAGTAAAGTGTGCGTGACTGGGATGATTGGAAAAATACGGGGATGATCCTGAATATATATTTCCCATCATAGATCCACTGTGGATATAAAAATGCGGTTTGTCGAATCTCTGATATCTACTTACTGTTTAGCTGCCAAGGCTTTGCTGTCTTTCAAGTGTTTGGTTCAGTCATCTTAAATGCGTCATCATTTTTTCTTCAGTATTTTTCTCATGTGGTTTTTATTTCCGCAGAGTTTATCAGAGCAGCACAGTTTGAGCAGCATGCTTTGTTTTTATAAAGCTTTTATCTGAAATATTTAGCATTAGTAATAAAGATAAAGCCATTGCTAGGACATGAGAGCACCATGTGCTAAGGATTTGCAGATGGGTCTGAGAGAATGAAGTAATCTGCTTTCATCCTTTTTTAGTTAGTTTTTATGGGGTTAAGCTCCAAATTAACCATAGTTGACTTTGAGCAGAGGTTTTTGATTCTTAAGACAGGAAAAAGAGGAGTGAATATTGACTATTGACAAGTGTTGGTTTGGAAAATAAAGAGGGCTACAAATCTACATGAGGCTGAACCTCTTTAAGAAACAAATTAAATGTTTATTGAAAGGTAGAGGCAGGTAAAAAAGAGAAAAGGCAGGCATAATGACTTAAAGCAAGTCTTTTTTAATGCACTCCTGGGCGAGGTTTACAGACCTCCCATGCGAGGTTTACAGACCTCCCCTGGAGTGAGGTCTGCAAAGTCGCGCCCTGGGTCAAGTGGGCAGAACTTACATAGGGTGATGCTCAGCCAAGGGGGTCTTCGATGAAACTTCGGTTATGTGGGAAGAAGTTATTTTTTCTCTCAGTCCCTCTTATCAGGGTGATACATCTGGTGTTCAGGTGAGTGTGACGTGGGTGCAGGAGCCAAGGTATCGAGGAATTGTTTTTCTGTATGTTACTTCCTGCTTAGGTGACTGAGAGGCCATCATGGTTTCCCTAGCCTAATAGCTGTTTCCATTAGAACACCTTTCAGATTTCTGACAGAAAGCTAGCTGTTCAGTGATAGCCATGAGTAAGGAGGGAAAACATGGTGTTTTAATTCTCACTGGATTTATGAAAGTATTCCTAACCTAGCTAGTAAAGTCCTGGAATGTGTTTTTATTATTTTTCACCTCATTTCCTATAGGAATTTATACTTAGTTTTACTTTTGTTCTTGAGGTGCCACTTCAGATGTATTCACTTTCTGATCATCTGACCTTTTACATACAGCACAACAAAACTTAAAATTGCAGCAGTGAGCTGGCAGTTTTCATTTTGTAAACTATTTTACAGTAGCCATTAGGCTGTGGCTTTTAGTATTATATAATCCTTCATTCTCTATCTATTATGAATCCTTCATAGGACCTGTGGTTGCTGTAGCTGTACAAAATAAGCTAGAAAAAAACGATATATATCGATTCAGTGTTCATCAATTTCCTGATACAGTGAACCCAGAGTTGACAGTGGTGACTCCACTAGCATGGTCTCTCCGTATACTTTGTCTAAGAGCAGAAACAACATGCCTTGGCAGCAACTGGTCCTTGAATTACCCTTGGCCCCCTTTTTTAATGATTTGAAATTTCAAGTGATTGTGAAATAAGTTGCTGTATGTAATGGCATATATAGCCTTTAACCTTACTGTTCCATCTTTTTTCTACAAATTACATAATATATTGCTTTGTTTACAGAGCCCTTCCGATATATATTCTTCAAAATTCCTTGGAATAAGAACACTAGCAATGAGTGAAAGAATAGAAAATAATAACCAATGTAGAAAGGAACAGCTTTTCTAATGAATAAATTCTGTTCTTTAGAACAACTCCAGGTTCACTGCAAAATTGAATGCAAAGCACAAAAAGTTTTCATTGACCTGAACTGGTACACTTGTATCTTCTCCCATTCATTATCTACATTCTCACCTTAATGTACATTTGTTTATATTTGATTAAACCTACACTGACACATTATCACCTCAGTTCATCGTTTAGAATATGGTTCACTCTTGGTGTTGTATACTCAGTTGGTTTTGACATATGCTTAACGGTCACCACTGTAATGTTTCCTATAATATTTTTATACCTTAAAAATACCCCATATTTTGATTGTTCCTCTTTATCACCTATGGTAACCACTATTTTTTTTTTTTTTATATTTCTGTAGTTTTGCTTTTTCCAGAATGTAAAAAGCCTACATAGGATTATATAGCATTCACCCTTGTCAGGTTTTTTGTTTGTTTGTTGCTGTTGTTGTTGCTTAATAATAGTGCTTTTCAGTTTTTTCCATATCTTTTCATGACTGGTCATATTTTGGTTTTTGCTTTTGTTAGTGCTAGACAATATATTTTTCTTCCTAGAGATTATCCAAGAAGTAATCCACTGGTCTTTAGTTCCTTTTAGTTGATAGCTGGTGAAAGAAGATTCAAAATTCAGCATACTTTGAGTTTGTAGATTGTTTAAAATTACAAAGATTTTCCTGCTGTTTTCTATTTCAGTTTATAATGTGACAAATTATAAAACAAATAAAATTTAAAGACTGACTCACTAACAAGTATATCCAAACATTAGCGGTCCAAAAGAATGAAGTGTCAGTGCTTTTGAAGGCTGTAATTACTTAAATTAAGCTTCCATCACTACAAGTGTCTTTGAGACTACTGTTGGCATTGATTTCAGAACTAGATTTAGACAGAGGAAGAAACTTCATTACTTAACTTTACTTGATTCTTTAATATTGCCCATTCAGTAATAAGTTAAATTAGAGATGTTTCATACACCTTATTGACAGCCTTCCTGAGTGATACATGGCTATTTCACAAAGTCAAATCTATCTGTAAAGGAAAAAGGATTTCCATCAGTGGAATACTTATATGACATGGACTATGAAGGCAGTCTGAGAAGAGTTCCCTGGCATACTTGAACATGAGTGGCCTTGATAAATATATACATTGTCAGAGTACTACTGGCAAGTTTATTTAAGTTATAAATACTTAATCATTCTTTTATGTCAGTGATAAAGTATACTTGTTTGCATACTTTGTATTTTACTTGGTATAGCATAATCCTTTGTTACACTTGCTAGAATGAAAATAAAGAATATTTCAGTGGGATATGCTAAAAGAATAAATCAAATGATAACATAATAGGTAATTAAATTTTATGAATGAATTTGGAAGTATTCATTAATTTATAGCAACATTATGAAATATTGGTTATAAAACATACAGAATGTTATAGTGAACTTTTATGTTAAAATATTTTGCAGTGTGAAAAGTATTTTCAATTAGCAGATTTCCTTTGAGAAATATATTAATGACATGCCTGAAATTAAACTTCCTTAAATAAAGTTTCAGTGTTTTGGTTTCCTTTTGGAAGTAATGAACTTACAAATTATGTAAGAATTTTAACTAAGGGGATGTATAACATTGTCATCAGTATATCTTTTCTTTTTCAGGCTCAAACTGCTTTTTCTGCAAACCCTGCCAACCCAGCAATTTTGTCTGAAGCGTCTGCTCACATTTCTCAAGATGGAAGTAAGTTTATACCTTGAATTCATTCTTCTTGAGCATAAATATTTGTCAGCCTTCTGTTGAAATAGGAAATCCAAGATTTTTTTTTTTTGATGTATAGCATAAAATTGGTGGTTTATAGCTGTATTCAAAAGAAGGAAAAAAAAGTTAATTCCAAAAAACCAACCGTTTAATCAAAAAAAGAACAGTGAGTATGAAGATGTGTTTTAGGACTTTATTATGAAAGTTAAGTAAATTAAATTTCAGCCTTCATAAGTCCCTAACTCAGAGTGATTGATTTATGAAAAAAACACTCTGTGTGAACTGTGCCCCTGTGGTGAACTGTCTGAACTACTCAGCAGGGAATGTGGGAATAGGCCAGGGAAATTTCAAACGCTCTCATTTTGAGAAGAGCTCCTCAAATCCTGGACTCAATGTAGTCTCTATTTTCTTCTCTTTGTTCTCTTTCTTTTCTGGATTTATAGGGATTGAGAACAGTGCACTTGAGTAATATGACAAGATACAAAAAGAGTATTAAATAGGTTTTTATAACCTGTTATCTTACAGGGTTTTTTTTTAGAAAATCCATTTTAACTCTTAAATAAATCATGTAAAAAAGAACATTTGAAAATCAATTACTAAGTAAATACTGTTAATATTAAATACACTGTCTCCACTATTTCATTGGAATGTGATAAACATTCTTAAGATGAGGTGACTAAATTTATAAGCTTTGATTTTTTTTTAATTGTAACTGACAAGAGTCATTTCATATCTGTGTTTACTATTTAATAAAGTTATAAAGTAACTGGCTTGACTGTAGATATTTTTGGTCAGTTATGAATTTGAGGATTAGTGGCATTACAAACTTTCTAGTCAGATAGGTTTATTTTAAGAAAAAGGAAAGGTAAGATTATTTGGAAAAATTATTTCTGCTATTGAGTATTTAGAAATATGAGATAGTTTCAATTATAAATGTCTTCCTGTATGCAACATTTGCCTTAAAACTTGTTCTGTGTTTTCCTTTTCTTACTGTTATTACAGACGTGTTGGGATGCTTTCCAAATTGCCACTTTAAATTTTTCCAGGATTTTATAAATAAATACAGTTTTTAAATTTAGGTAGAAACCCATGATAATAGATTTTCGAGTGTTCTACCAATGTTTTTTTCTTAATGTATTTGTTTATGTATCTTAGATCTCTATCCTAAACTGTATCCAGAGCTCTCGCAGTACATGGGCCTGAGTTTCAATGAAGAAGAAATATGTGCAAATATGGTCATGGTAACTGGAGCACCAGTTCAGGGGGTATGTATAGTGTAATTAATTTTGAATTATATAAAATCATACTTTACGTGGAGATTCTCCTTTTTGTGGCTCACAGGTTTATAACCTTAACATTGATCTCTCTTTTCAGAAATTTTAGACTGCCTTTTGGATATCACTTCTTAAATATATATTGTACTATCCCCACTTTTCTAAGTTACTAGCAGTTAAAGATTAAGATGCCTTTGACTAGTCCATCCTCCATCCTTTGCATCCCATAGTTAGTCTTGCTAAGACCTAATGACCTGTTTCTGCCGTATTGCATGCATTCACTTTATAAGTTTCAGTTCTGTAGCTCTATTCCAGATAACTTTACTTCCAATCTAGATTGTTTTAGTACTTTCTTCCTTTAGTAATTTATTTTCAGATAGTACTAAACCATTGCTACAGTAATCACTTAAAAAATGGGTTATCATAGCTTTTTTTGCTCATAAGCTTTTAAAATTCAAAGTCCATATCTTGTAATTAGACCCCAAATTCTAGACTTAAATATGATGTATTGTGTGACCTTTTATTAGTTGCCTTAAGGTCATAGTGCTTTATAGCACTTAAAATTTTTATATACTTTGCAGAGTCAGTGTTTGTTTATTTACAGTGTTCATTTCTTGGTGTTATAACCTCAATGCTCAATACAGTACCTGACATTTATTTATTTACCAGATATTTTGAAAACTTGCTTGTATCATTCAGGATACAGCTGGGAAAATAGAAATCATGGTAGATACTTCAAGAGAAATAATTTAAGAAATTAGGCAGACATTGAGGAATTGAAAACAAAAATAAAACACTGACGTAATTGCCGAAAGTAAGTTCCTAGAACTGGGATAACACAAGAAGAGGTTAGAATTGTCAAAAATTTAAAGCTTGGGGGAAGAGCCCCATGAACTGGGCTCAGACCTTAGTGGAGGAGCGACTGCTGGGGATACTAGTACTTTTGAGGAGTTGCAGTGAGGATGGGTCTGAGAGTATTAGTGAAAGCAGTGGGGTGGAATCTGCGCTGCCACTGAGGTTATGTGCTAAGGATTTACCTAGTTTTGTTTTCTTTGTTTTACAACCTTTTAGAAATATAAAAACCATTTTTAGCTCACAAGTACACAAAATCAAGCCTGTTATCTCTGATAGAATGAAGTTACTCTTAAGTCTCTCCCCAAAGGGGAACAATAACACAGTTATCTGGCCGTGTCTAGGCTGTGGTTTATGGTTTTGATTACTCTGTGATACACATTATTCCTCTAAGACTTCACTTTCCCAGCTGAGTATTTTTTTTTTTAATTTTTTTTAAAGATTTATTTCTTTATACATACAAGCTGGGGTACAGGCCAGAGCGTGGGGCAGCGAGAGGATTCACCAGAGACAGAGTGGGGAGCAGAACAGGCAGATCAGAAATACACTGCTGAGGGGAGCAGCGGGCGAGGCAGGAGAGGTCTGCCGCACCATGTGGGATTCTCCCCGGTTGGGCGTCGAACTCGCATCGCGATGCTGCCGACAGCTCCACAGCGCAGTGCTCAACCGCTGCGCCACCAGGGAGGCCCTCCCAGCTGAGTATTTTTAACTTAAAGACAAAAGTATAAAGTTAATTACCACCAATAGCTCATGTATAAAGACAAAAGAAGGTAGGGATAAACAAAAAGATAAATGGCTGTCTATGCAGAGAATTTACAGATAGAAGCAGAGAAGATAGTCGCAACTGCTGCGATTCTTTCTCTGGGGATCACTCACGAGGCCACAGTTGCCGTGACTCCCTCTGCTGCACATCGCTCCTCTGTCCTTGACTAGCTCTTTCACTTACCTTTTTTTTTTATACTTAGCATGTAACTTTTAAAACTTCATTTTTGAAATGTCTCAATTTCCAGGGCTCTTTCCTTTTTGTGTGTGTTTTAATTTGTTGCTGGAGATTTTCAGCAACTTTCCATATCTAAGGAATTCTTCCTCACACATACTGTACTTTTGTTCTCCAGATGCTCCATCTGGTTTTTCCTCTCTTCTCGTTTCTTTTAAATCCTTGAGTGTACTGAGCATGTTTATGGTAGCTATTTTTAAATCTTTCTGCTAATTTCAAGATCTGTTATTTTTGAATCTTTTGATTGATTTTTCTTCTAATTATGGGTTACTTTTTTCCTGCTTGTTGATATGCATGCATTGTTTTAGTTGGAGCTGGACATTTGGAATTTTACATAATTAGGTACTGGATTATGCTGTATTTAAAGAGCACTGGCACTTCCTGGTAAGTACTTATGCATATGGCCACTGTGATCATTCTGAGGCTTGTTTGTGCATTTTGTTGGGGTAGGTCTAAAACCTTTATTACAGGGATAGGGTTGCCCCACTAATAAAGAAGTATGTGTTCTCTGGTTCTCTACTGGTGTCCCCTGCATATTCATCCTATCAGTTCATTCATCCTCCTTTCTGGCTGGTGGGAACTTGAATGCTTCCCAAGCCTCTGCTCTCCAGGAGCTGTTCAACCTAGAGCTCCCCATATGTTCTTTTCCTGACCGGTGGAGCGTCACCTCAGACATATTTGTATTCATGTTCAGCTGCAGATTTGAGTCCCCTAAACAGATTTTAGAACTCTTACTCTATGTAGCTTCCTCTTCTCTGGGGCTCCGCCCTGTAGATGCTAGCTTCCCTGCTGGCTGCTTCAGCTTTCCTAAACTGCTCTGTCTCCTCAGCTTAGCGAGACCTTATGCTCTGCTTGGGAGTCAGACCTCTGCTCCACTCTAGATAGTGCTCTAGGCAGAGGTGATCACTGGGCTCACCTCATATGTTTTCCTTCTCTTAGGAGTCACCGCCCTATGCTGCCTAATGTCCACAATCCAAAAATTGTGAACACTTATTTTTCCAGTTGTGTAGTTCTTTATGGCAGGAGGGTAAAAGCTGGTCTCACCACACTGTAAGCAGAAGCCTGTTTTTCTGATAATTTTACTGTTGGACATGGAAGACCAAAAAGGCATTCCAAAGAAATTCCTGGGTTCCAAATACGGTCTAGAACGTATTACACTGGTCAACAAATTTTTACAAAAGTCATGTTACTGAAATAAAATTAGTCATTTCCTATCAGTTTGTATGTGCTCAACACAAATATGATAGTCAAATTCTAATTTTGGCTCTAGTTTTTTTTTTTTTTTTGTAATAGGCAATAAATTGATGTTTACATCACGAAATGCATGCCAATAGTAATAGGCCTACGGTTAATACCTGTAAAAAATCAAGTCATAGACTACTTCTTAGATTTCTTTGCTTGTCTCCTGTACAGCTGTTCAGGAGCATCTCTGGGGAGTGTTCAGCAGTAGTCAGCCAGCACTGTAGTGGACCATTTTCCCTGGTATCTTTGTTCCATTCTTGCGAGAACATGATGAAAACATTCGCCATGTTCATCACTAACCATACCACAGTTTTCAGGGAAGAAATCCAGATGGGAATGAAGGAAGTGGATCTTCAGAGACATTGCAGCAAGGTTTCTGATACTGCATCAGCATGTCTACTACTAGTTCCTTGTAGTTTTCTGCCCTAACATTCCCAAGAAAGTTTCACTAGGCGAAAAGCATCCCATGCTTGTTTTGCATCACCCTGCAGCAAGTTGTTGAACCGGTCATCTTTGAAGAGCTCTCAAATCTGAGTACCCACAAAAACTCCCTCTTTAATCTTTGCTTCGCTGAGTTGAGGAAATTTTTCATGCAGGTAATAAATGGAAAGCTGGCGAGGTCCAGTCCATGGCTTTCAGGAAATTCTTCATCAAACCTAGTTTGATGTGAAGAGGTGGTAGCAGGATTTTGTGAGCCTCTACCAGAGCTGGGTGCTGGATAGTCTTCTCCCCAACCTCTACATTTTGTCTGCGAGTCCATTCCTTCCGCAAGTAGTGCAGTTCACTTGCTTGGCTATCACACTCATATAAGAAACACTTGTATTTTGTATATCCCTGCTGCAGTCCCTTTAAAAGGGCAAGTAACTTCAAATCACCACAGATGTGCCAGCTTTACTTGTTAAACTCAATGGAATTCAGTAGCTGCTTTAAGTTATCATATGTCTCTTTCATGTGGACAGCATGCGTTACTGGAATTGATGGAAGACAGTTTCCATTGTGTAAAAGCACAGCCTTAAAACTCAGTTTTGAAGAGTCCTAGAAGTCGTCTCCATTCTTGTGGGTCATGAAAGATTTCTAAGGCATTCATGAGGCCCTCAGTATCGGAACAGAATACCAGAGTACTTTCCTTTCTGAAGAAAGGTTCCAACTGCTGGTGGTGCTTTTGATATAAAGTAATTGTGACATCTTCTTCTAGAAGATTCCATTGTTGGAGTCTTGATCCTAACAATTCTGCCTTGTTCTTGGATCAGTCCAAATCAAGAACCAGGTCATTTAGTTCTTCCTGTGTTAGTCTGTGTGGGGTTGATGGTGCACCACAGTGAAAATCTGGATCACTGCATGCTAATGGAACAGAACAGGTCGGCTCACTCTTGTCCTCATCAGATGAATCAAGAGAATATTCTATTGAAGGTTCTGGAATAGGAAGTTCCTCACCATGTGGAACTGGTCTCAATACAGATGGAATATTTGGGTAAACTCTTCTCAACTTCTTTTGCTTCGTTACTATGCTGGAAAGAAGAGGAACCAAGCAGAAGTAACAGTCTTTAATGTGGTTGCTTGGCTCTCTGCACACCATGGGGACTGCAAATGGCATTGATGGTTTTTTGCCATTGAACCACTGTGAGTGAAAGCTGTGTTGTACATGTAGCACAGCATATATGTGGGGCCCAAGGCCTGTCTTGGTCACCAACCTTAGATCCGAAGTAAAGATGATAAGCCTTCTTCACTTGAGAAGTGATACTTTTCTTCTGGTTGGCAAATGTCACTTCCCCACAAATAGAGCAGAAATTGTCCACACTATTAACATACTTTGGAGGCATTTCTGTTCTGTATTGTGCCTAAATGGATAAAATTGTAACAGTTCTGTGGAACAGTAGCTTCAACTCTTTCGCACAAAGTCTGAAATATTTTCAGTGCTCAACCTATAGTGCGCTGCTGACGTCAGCTTACTTCAGCAGCCTCCTAGCAGTAGTATTGCACTGCATCAGAAAATGATGCAGTCAGCTCTGGATGATGCGTGCATGATGGTATTATGCAATGCGATGCAATATTACATCATTTTAGGCTGATTTCGGATGTTGTTGCAGTGCTACTGGATAAATTTACATGGTGAAACATATAAAATCAATTATATGAAATATCTTCAAAATGAGAGCTAATGAATTTTCAGGGTTATATTCATGTTCAGCACATCAAGATACTACAGATTAGGGCCTTTTTAAGTCACTAATGATCTCACTGTTCACCAGTGTTATCTAAAAGCAACCCAGCTTAATCTTGGTAACCAGAATTATCTAGCCCGCAATCAGTAACCTCTTCTTGCCTTTGTTTCAGTGGCATGTGAAGTCCAAAACAGCTAGTGATCCTCTAATTCAGGGAAAAACTGAGTCTCTTAGTGGAGGCATTCCTCCCCTGTAAATAACACCTCCAAACTACAGAGCTCAGTGAGGACAGGATGCCGGAGTTTTGTGTGTGGGTGTTGAGAATTAACAGGGAGAGAGGAACTGATTCCACAGCCACAGGTTGGTTTCCAGACCTTGTATTCAAGCCTTGGAGGTAACCACATCATGTATTTGGTTACTCATTCAAAGCAAGTGCTGTATCTGTAACATAGAAACCAGCCGTGCAACATGTTGTTTTCCCACTAACACCTTAATTGAATGGAGGTGAGAACCAATAGCTTAGGAGCCTGCAACGCTCCAGGCACCGTGCTCAGTGTGGTAGGTAAAGGAGTGATCCAGAGAGTACCCCACCCACCGCAGCTCTAGTGAAACTCATGTTTCAGATGGATAAACCGGTGTTTATAACAAATAGGAAGAAAAGTGGTGAATGGAGTATAAGGGCTGTATCTCCACATCATAATCACATATGTTCTCTGAAATGTTTGAGCAGAAAACTGAATCAGATGAGGGAATGAGATATGTGGATATCTGGTAGGAAAATATTGCATGTGATACAGACAGAGAACTCAAAGGTCTTCAGACAGAAATGAGCTTGGTAGACCTAAGTGGCAAAGCAGAAGGTGGTCGCCAGTAGCATTGCAAAGGGTCAGGGCCACATGGTCTCGATTGGAATCTGGGTAGTGGGAGTGGTATAATTGGTTTAACAAAAATTTTTTAAATGATTTCTAGCGTGCTGTCTGGAGAATGGATATTAGGAGGGCTAGAGTAGAAATGAGAGACTCTAGGTTTTTTAATAGCCTTTGCCAGAGATGGTTTAGTTTACTCTCTTGGTGTGGGGGAGGAGGCAGAGGCAAAGGGGTGTTAGTCATAATGGTCAGAGTAAGAAGAATAAGTACTTATTCTTACTCTGACTTATGGTCACAGTAGGTACTTAAAAATACTTGCTGGAAAAATAAAATTTATTTTCCAAAAGTAAAATCTACTCCAAAGCACCCTCCCTCCTTTGTCCTGTGTTCTAGCTAAGCAAAATAATTTGCTTCTGAAATTTTTCTGTTCCATTCCCTAGTTTTCTTGTCTCTCATAGTTGTATTTATTTCTTCTTTAAACTGTCAGTCATTCACTGCAGTAATTTCTGGCATTGTATTCTGGTTCTAAAATTGTGTGTGTGTGTGTGTGTGTGTGTGTGTGTGTGTGTTCGTTCTGTTATACTGTCGGTTTTATATTATGCTGTCTTTAATTACCATGAATTCTGAACAAGCAAACTATGTGTATGTGTACCTGTGGTATATGTGTAGCTCTTTTTCTACAATTGATTCTCTGAGTATTTTAAAATTTATTTATATATGTTTTACATCATTGTTCATTTATATACATTTGCTTTCTCCTCTCAGGTGTAGTCCCTGTAAAATTCCCACCACCAGTTCACCCGTGAACCATCACTCTAGACCTTTGTGCTCTTCCCTTGCCTGTTTTGATTCCATTCCCTCCCCTGTAGAATGTCTTTGATTTATAGTTGCCTGTTAATTTTGTTTTATTTATTACTATTTTTTCCCTGATCTCTTATAGCATCATAATTCTTAAGATAGAACAGAGCTTTTTCTCTTTCTGTAAAAGATTCCTATTAAGAAACTTTGGTAAATTCTTCCCTGATTCTCTTTTTGGTTGAGGAAAGGTTCCACTTAAAACAGGAAACCAGTTTTGGTCAAAAAAACTTGGGAAAAAAAAATGAGAGTTTAAATATAGTATGTGCCAAGAGTCCCTAGTACAACTATTTTAGGATGGTCTGGTTTGTGCTTTCAATGGCTATGGCAAAGATATTTATTAAAGAGGACAAGAAATAATATTTGATTGTCTTTTATGTTCCAGCACTCATACAACATACATATTTTATTCAGTCCTCACAATGACACTGTCATGTAGAATTGCCCCCCTTTTATAGAAACTCTGAAAGGATAAGTAGATTGCTCAAGCTCATTCCATATAAAAGAACACTCAAGAAAATAGCTGTTTCAGACATATCCTTTTAAGTTCAAGGATAATACATTTCAATTGAAGACTAGTCCAAGTACACATGAAACAAATGCTAGGAATTCAGAAGATGACAGAAAGTAAGGCATTGTATTTGGAGATAATAAATGAAGAATAAACATGAAGAATTAGTAAATAAAAGCCAAGGTCATTTTTGTAAAAATCAAACTATTTGAAGAAAGTAATTTACAGATTGTTTTCTGGGAAACCACAATAGAGTACATTCAAATTAGTTATTTTAGATTTTTTTTCATGGAGAATGTTTCTAAATATTGACACATTGTGTATGTTTTATCAGCAGCTGGTACCAAGACCTTCTAATACAAACTATATGGTGGCTCCTGTGACTGGTAATGATGTTGGAATTCGTAGAGCAGAAATTAAGCAAGGGATTCGTGAAGTCATTTTGTGTAAAGACCAAGATGGAAAAATTGGGCTCAGACTTAAATCAGTAGATAATGTAAGTATTTTTAATATCTGTTGCAATTTGTGTAAATATCTTAGAGGATATTAAGTGTCAATATTAGAATAATTTGAAATAAAAATTGCCTTAATTGTTATGGTACATCTATAATTGAGAGTTTTTAAATCTAGTAACTTAAATCTGTCCACTGGGATATATTCTATTTTGAAGAGGTGAAGTTGGGACTTCCAACATCTTGACTGAATGTCTTTTTTGAGTCCTTTTCGGGGAATAAAGTTGATTGATCTGCAATGTGTACATTTGTATAATGTCTGTATAATGTTCATATAATGAAATTGCAACATTTGAAAGCATTTGTGGAAATTAAGAAAAAACTAATGAGATTAGTGAGAATCAGTGGTCGTCTGATGTGTTTTTTTCTATTTCTGTTTTCTTTTTTTAATTGAGGTAACAGTGGTTATAGATCTTGAGATGTAAGTTAACACACCACATCCACAGCCATGGTGCCCGCAGTCCATCGGGGCTCCCTCCCCTCTTTGCTTTCTACCTTTCCCCGGTGCTGGCTTCAATTTTACAGTCAGATTTCTAGGGTTTATTTTTGGTTTGTCCTGTTTTGTTTATATTCTACCTATGAGTGACATCATTCAGAATTTGTCTTTTTCCTTCTTACCTATTTTTCACTTAGCATAACTCCCTTCTAGCTCCATCCATGTTGTCTTAAATGGTACAAGTTCCATCTTTTTTTATAGCTTTGTGTTTTATACCACATCTGATGGGTCATTTTAAAACAAATGATGTCATTTAACTAGTGAAATATTTTCACAGCTTATTTCCATCCTTCGATTTGAATTTAATAAGTCATCATCTGAGCAACAGTTATTTTCTAATAAGAGCAACCATTACTTTGCCTTTACAGTTATTTTCTCTCTCACCTTACCATACTGAAGCAATGAAGCAGGTTTACTCTCTGAGGAAGCATTTAGAACAGTATAAGGACATGCTGTTTCTACCCTGATGTCTGGTTTTGATCAATACCTTGTTAGATCCCTTTTTAGTGTTAAGACTTGTTAGGTCAGTGTGAAAACCCTTTCACATAGAAAATGATCATGAGAATGGTGCTACACTATGGTCAATGGTCAAGGCCAGTTTGGCAGGAAGCTCTTACCCTGGCTGCCGCCCCAGATGGTTGAGTCTTTGCATGCTCATGGTTTATTCTAGACACGGGAAGTTCTGACTTCAGCGTCTCCTTCCTTTTCAGTGAGTAGAATATATTCTGCCCCTTATGCAAGGGTTTCTTCTCTGCTCCCTTTTCAGCCCTAAAGAGACAGGATACACTTCACAGGCTCCTGCTTGCTATTGCAGCTGTCCTTGCGGGGACAAAGCTCATTGGTCTGACCATTTTACAGGCTGCCACCTAATTTCCAGGTACTACCCTAAAGTATAAGATACATGACAGAAATCATGTCTGACCTACCTAGAGACGGCAAAAGCATCTAACCTTGTAGATGTTTTTATAGTTTACCAGGTTTACTCTTTTTATACTTGTTTGTATTCTGTTCAACATCCAATTTCAGAGTTTCTGCAAGTGGAAATGTGCTTGTGATTCCTAATTAACCATACTTGAGTTTTCTTTATTTCACTGTGGATTCTTGAGAAGAACCAAAGTGGTTGAATGTGCCCACTTTTATTGGCTACTAAACACTAATCTTATTTGATTATTTGTAATTAGGCAAAGGGGTAAAGGGAATCATTCAGTTTTAAAGAGCGATCTAGGACCTTAAAGTACTATCATTTAATAAGCTATAAACTAAATCACAAATCTTCTAACACTTGATCCTTTTCCTTAGGTAATGATCATGTGCTAATAAACATTGTATCAGATGCACAGCTTACTTTCCTTACAGTTATCCTACTTTATTTTCCTTTTTATTCCAAGGTAAAGGGTATGGTTGTGGTTGGTCATGATTTGAGGTAGAAATTACCAATGAGATCTCATTTTGTGACCTCATTTCTTCAGGTTATCACCTTCATAAGATTTTTTGTCTTTTTTGTGGGGGAAGGATAACAATAGAGACTCAAAAATTTTTTTTCTTTTTTCCACAGGGTAGATTTCTAACCTAAGCAATTAGTTCTTAATTTTGCAGCATATAACAGTGGTAAATGACCAGTTTTTTCGTCTCTTTCAGGGTGTGTTTGTTCAGCTAGTGCAAGCAAATTCTCCGGCATCATTGGTTGGTCTGAGATTTGGGGATCAAGTACTCCAGATCAATGGGGAAAACTGTGCAGGCTGGAGCTCTGACAAAGCGCACAAGGTGCTCAAACAGGCTTTTGGAGAGAAGATTACTATGACTATTCGTGACAGGTAAGCTGTCCTGAACAGTCCAAATTGAAATTCCAGACTCGGTTTCCAATTTCTTGGTTTTCTGAATACAAAAAATGATCTTGTTGCAAAAAATGATCAAATGTTATTGCAGCTAATGAGGTACAGACTTAGTTTTTACTTATTAGCACTGTGGTTTTGCATAAACAATAGTTTCTAGAATTCATCCTCTAAGAAGATACTTTCCTGTCTTCACTTACCTAGAAAATAGGAAATGTATCTTGGAACAGCAAGTAGCATGGCTGCTCTGGTGTCGCTTTCCAATTTACTGCTCACCCCTCCAGCCGAGGCTGTTCACACACGGTCAGGGCATCTCTTCGGAACTACTAAGAGTTCCGCAGGTTTTGAAAACCAAATCTTGCCTTTTGGGTAGCTATGAAGTTCTAGTTTCAAGTTGGGAGAATGGGACATTCTGTTTCGCATTACAAGAAACTTTCTTATTATAAGAAACTTTAAGCACATGAAGTCCCTCCATTTTCTTGTCCCAGCCCTTACAAGCCTTAGGGTGGACCCTTATCACATTGTTAATAGTTAGCTTTTGGGCTTTATTCTTCTTGTTTAAACTTTTGTTTGTGTTTCCATTTTTCCACACATGATAGGTATTTAATATTTTGTAGATAAATTCAACTACTGACTTACACCTATGGAAAATTCCAAAGTGAGCCTTGGACCAACAGGAAACTATGACTGTTCTGAATTTTATAATGTATAATGTAAACATTGATTTCTCAGGAAGCCCATATAGGAATGATAGCAGGGTTATAGAGAGGTAAGCTAGTGTACCTGGCATGACAGCTTTTGAGTAGAATCTGGCTCCCTTCTGGCTCCCTTCCTTTCAGAAAGGCCCTAAGGAACTTCAGTGTTCTTTCTCCTACAGTTCTTTTAAAATTCAGCAAAAATATCTTCTATAAAATTTTCAAAATCAAGATCTAAGAATTATTACAAATGTTTTTAATAAAGGGACTAGCTCCTAAGAGTAATTCATCTCCAGGAAATACTAAAAGTTAACAAAAGATGCAGTATCATTTTTGACACTGATTTTTGTTCAAAGCCCAACTCATCCTTAATGTTAAATTACAGTGAATTCTGTAGAGAAAGCATACTCATAAACTGCATGAAGCATTGTGTTTTTGATACTTAAAAGAAGGAAATCCTTGATTAGGACATAGGCAAACAGTAGTGGATTTAAAAAAGAAACAAAAAACATTGACGTCAAGATGTTTTGTGGATGTACAGTATCAGAGCCAAACTAGTTGTTCTTATTAGTAACATTTAGAGTTTATTATTACAGAGTTTCTGGTATGGCAGAATAAAAATCCATTAAAACGTTTACCTTGGATTTAAATTTTTAATTGAATCCATTATGTTTATAGGCCCTTTGAACGCACAATTACCATGCATAAGGATAGTGCTGGACATGTTGGCTTTATCTTTAAAAATGGAAAAATAACGTCCATTGTGAAAGATAGTTCTGCAGCCAGAAATGGTCTTCTCACAGAACACAACATCTGTGAGATCAATGGACAGAATGTCATTGGCTTGAAGGTAAGGAACAGACTTGTGCCTTGTGCTGCTACAGTTTTATTTTAGTAAATGTCTTTTTAATTTATCTGTTCAGGTGGCTGTTTTCATTTGCACTCCAAATACAGAAACCCAGTGGGATGAGTAATGCTGGGTCTGGGGCTCTGGCTGTGCTCTGCGTAAGCTGGGTCTCAGGCTAGTCACAGGAATTATGTGGGTGATTATCTATTCCTCTCATACAGGGGCTGGACTCTGATCTCTGAAGTCCCTGGGGCTAGAATTCTGTAGAGGAGGGGCTCTGAATGTTTGGATGACATTCTAAAAGAATGATGCCCAGCTTTAATCCAGGAATTGTAGGAAATGAATAATAGTTTATGCCCTTATTAGTACATCATTTTGAAAGTTTTTTTTTCCCTTCCATAAATTACTAAATCAGGCTATTTTAAAGTCTTATGGTTTTCATTAAGATCTGTTCATTTCATAAACTTTGCTTAAGAATACATGGTTGGGCCTCCCTAGAGGTGCGGGGGTAAGTCTCAGCGCTATCAAGCTATCACCAGCCACTGCAGCCTGAGTTTGATCCCCAGCGAGGAAGGTAACCCACATGGCGCAGCAGACCTCTCCTGTCTCCCCTGCTGTTCCCCTCAGCAGTGTACTTCAGTAGATCTGCCTTTTCTGCTCCCCACTGTCTCTGGTGAATCCTCTCATCGTCCCACCCCCACCCAGTTCTTCTTTGCATAAATAAATAAAAATAAATCTTAAAAAGAATACATAGTTAACTGAAGGAATATGGTAATATTGTATATGGGGAAAGTTATTTTGTTAAGTTATGAAGGGATTTTGCTAACATCAATTCAGTTTACTTAAGCAGATTTGTTATCGGCTAAGTATTATGATTTTATAGAGTTAAATTTGGTAAGGAAAAAATGATAAATAACAAACAAGGATCAGGATTTTAGAGGTAATACATAAGGGAGCATATATTGTATGTATTTTTTACTGAGAATAACATAGTTTTACATTTATTAAAGCCTCAGAATTAATTTTCATTGTGTTTTTTCAACAGGACTCTCAGATTGCGGACATACTGTCAACATCTGGTACTATAATTACCATTACAATTATGCCTGCTTTTATCTTTGAACATATCATTAAACGGTAAGTTAACAAATCTTCAACCTGATGCTTGTGGCCATGTCTTAATGTAAGCACTATGCTTTTCTTTTTAATTCCCAAATCTTTCTTTTCCCCAAAAAACTAGACCTGTCAGTAGATACAGCATCATTTCTTTTATGCTTAACACCTTTCAATTTTTTTTTTTAATATCCTCCACCAAATCACCCCTGCCCATACACCTGCTTTCTTCCCTCATCCCTCATCCTTTTCTCCTATGCCCTCTGGTAACCATTATCTTCTTTCTGCTGAGTTCAAATTTTTATTCATTGGATTGTTTGCATGTAATTGTTTTTTGGATGTTTATATTTCGTGGACGAGTGAAACCATCCAAAATCTGTCTTTCTTGACTGATTTTGCTCCACATAATCATTTTGATTAACCATTTTGTCCCACATGCCATTTCATCTTTCTTCACAGCTGTGTAATACTTCATTAAATATATACTTGTTTCTCTTCCCATGCATCTGTTGAAGGGAACTGGGGCTGATTCCATGATTTGACAGTTGTCAATAGTGCTGCTGTAACATATGTGTAGACATCTCTTCATAGTAGATTTTTCATGTTATTTGAATAAATACCTAATAGTGGTATTGCTGGGTCATACAGAATTTCCATTTTTATTTTCTTGAGACTTCTCCATACCTTTTTCCACAGGGACTGTGCCAGCTTGCATTCCCACCAACAGTGGATGAAAATTCCTTTTTCACCGCAACCTCACCAACATTTGTTAATTCCATTCTTTTTTACATGAGCCATTCTCATGAGAGTGAGCTGGTATCTCGATGTGGCTTTAATTTGCATTTCTTTGTTTTATAGTGAATGGTGTTGAACATTTTCTCAGGTGTCTGGTAGGCCATCTGAATGTGTTTAGAGAGAGATGTCTCTTGGGGTCCTTTCCCCTTTTAGTAATTGAGTTGTTTCTTTGTTGTTGAATTGTGTAAGTACTTTGTAAAAGTATTGGAGATCAACCCCTTGTCAGATATATGGTATGTGAATATTTTTTTCCTATTCTGTAGGTTGCCTTTGTGTTTCAGTGATGGTTTCTTCTGTGATATTTAGTAAATACCACAAAAAAGCTTTTAAATATTTGGTATTTAACACTTTGTGGTCCACTAACATACTAGTACATGTTTTTGTCACCGGTATCAGGTGGCCGCTCATGTATTAATACGTATTCATCTAGTCTCCGGTTTTTCACGCTACGGTGGATTTATTTGGAACTATTAGGAGCTATTTCTTTGATCGTACTCAGTCTAGAAGCTTTACACATTGTTTTGGTGAAAGTGTAAGGTGTTTTATGAGAGATATTACAGTTTTTTTAATATCCAGTAGTTCAGGAGTTGTGTGTGTTTTATTGAATGTTTATAGCATTCTTGCGGTGGCAGAGAAAATGGCCGGCCCCAAGGGCTGGGTAAATGTAAAGGGCACCGGCACACAAAGTGTTAAAAGCTTTTAAATCTGATATATTCCCATTTGTTTACTTTTGCTTTTGTTTCCCTTGCTGCGGGGATTGTATTCCCATATATATCTTCATGGTAGATGTCCTGTAATGTGTCCCCTATATTGTCTTCCAAGTACTTTATGGTGGTTTTGGTTTTACGTCCAAATCTTTAATCCATTTTTAATTAGTTTTTGCTTTTGGAGTTAAATATGGGTCTTGGTTTATTTTTTTTGCATGTGGCTACCCATGTTTCTCAGCACCAAATCTGTGATTTT
This sequence comes from Scalopus aquaticus, assembly GCA_004024925.1. NCBI lineage: Eukaryota > Metazoa > Chordata > Mammalia > Eulipotyphla > Talpidae > Scalopus > Scalopus aquaticus. Next base: position 47,126 of record PVIJ01001912.1, read on the forward strand.
TTTTGCCTAAGGGATTACACTGTATTTATAGAAATCTGAAGTAAATTATGAGAGGAACTGGTTTGTAAAGGTAGCCCCCTCACAACTTCCCAAGTACAAATTTCACTATGTACTTCCTATAAATTTTGAACACTTCCTAATAGAAAATAGGGTGTATAAGTAGAGTTAGGTAGGCTTTCATCCCTTCAATAAAATTGTCTGCGGTTATACTTTGCCTCTCGCACCTTTACTCAGTAGAAACCTGCTCACGATGATTCACAATGGGAGAGCTCTGGCCTGTGGGTTGTTAGCAGTGAGGGTTTCTGCTCTTTGCAGCGTCTTAGGAGGGAGACAGGGAGACCATGCAGGCATATTGCCAGTTCAGAAATTGTGAATTGGGAAGCTGATTAGGGAGAAAAGAAAGGGGCAGCAAGACTTGTTGCTTTTAAAATCCAGACCTCTATCATGGATGTTTTGGCCTGACCAATTTGGAATCTCTCTTTCAGAATCTAACTTGCATGTGAAAATAAGATTAAAGATACTCAAAAACAAAGCACCTGTAGTGAAATTTTTGTTTCAGCTTCTTCGTAGAATTTACAGCTAGGTACTCTTGGGGGTGGAGCTGGGGAAGGGAATGAATTACTGCCAGGATTAAACAGGTGGGAATTCTCTGGTGGAGAGTTTTTTTAAACCATTGATAATCCCCCTCCCACTACCCCATTTTCTCCTCAGTTCATAGGAGCGTTGCCGTTTTTTCTTAAATCATCAACATTAACATGCAAGGCTTTCTATCTTGGCTTTTCTAGCCCAGGCAGCCTTTCACACTAGGTATCACTGAACAATTAAGCTATACCAGAGACCCTTAGATCTGCGCTCACTAAAAAGAATCCTCCCCGTCACTCCACTTGGTGCTAAGTCTGAAGCTTGAATTGGAATTTTCTTGTAGCCACATAGTATTTTGGAAAAAGAAAGCCAAGTTTCAACATTTAATAAAAATGCTTCTCTTGTAGGATGGCACCAAGCATTATGAAAAGCCTGATGGATCACTCCATTCCTGAAGTTTAAATCATGGCACGATGGAACCTTCGCTGACCTACTCCAGTTTACTTCTTTGACAACTTCTTTATTATGCACATGAAGCTTTCTAGGAGCCAGAGAGCATATGCTGCATGAGGACCCTCCTATCTTACATATGGCTGGGAACTTACTGTTTGATCTCATATCTTGTTCAGACTCCAAGATAGTTGTAGCCTTATCTGGGTTTTACAGATGTGAAACTTTGAAAAGATTTACTGACTTTCATAGAATAGTTTCTCTACTGGAAACCTGATGCTTTTATAAGCCATTATGATTAGGATGAATGATACAGGCTTAGTTTTGTGTTAGAACTGGTCACCTTTATTCTAGATAGTAGTGTTGTTCATAGTACTTTAGTTTTATGGTACATTTGCATTTTTAATGTACACTCACAGCACAACTACAATAATTGCTTTTGATAACTTTAGTTCTGTGTGTGTGCATAGTGTGCGTATATAAAACACCAGTTACATAAAACTAGCTTCATTCCACATAAGCATAATATAGTGTATGTATGTTGCAAGAGATTGTGCTGATGATCATTAAATTTTAACTACCTTCACTTAATATGCTTCAGCTGTCGCCTTAACTTTGTTAAGCATCTAGAATTAAAGCCAAAATATAACTCTTGCGGCCTTTCTGAGACCTAAAATATACTTCTAGATTAAACTGAAATGTACACTAGCCCAGAACAGTGTAATGGTTGGTATTATATACTGAGCTGTAGGATAGCTGCTTAGTTGCATTTGAGATTTTCTAGTTGTGTAATGGAAACAATTTCTTCTACAAGTTACTGGTATCACTTTCTGAGAAATAAATCACTGTATATTTAATGTAAAAATTCTTACACTAAGTAGGTAAACTTTTGACTCCCTTTTTCCATTTGTAGATTTAAGAGGGATAATACCTAACCTTGGCATTTTTTTCTTAACCTTATATAACCTAGTTACTTTGAGCCTTAACAATGTTTTCCCGGTAATCAGTCCCATCTCCTGACTCCCCTCCCTGCAAACAAAATGGCAGTGACACTTTATCCTGATTTTTGCCTATTCTATTTTAATTAAATATGTATAAATAAAGTTAAATTTTAGTTTGTCTGTTATTGCATCATTTGGAAACTGTCCATAGCTTTCACCAAACTCACGGGTGACCTAGAAAACAGGTACATGTAATTCACTTCCCGGAGCAGCAGACATGGAGGCGCCCCGAGAAAAGCCCTCTGTGCCAGTGTGTCGGGAAAAGCGCTGCCAGTTGAGCCTTAGTCTTTACCTACCGGAAGGCAGCAGTGCACCTATCCACTCTCCCTGGCAACACCCGAGAGCTCGTAATGTTTAATGACTCTTAAACCTGACTTTGAAAGTTCTGTTGCCCTGGTATCATTCAAGGTTCCCCCCATGCCACACTGCCTACAAGACAGAGAAATGTTTTTAAAAGATAAAACATTTTAAATTACATAATTAATGGGGTTCAGAAGCTGACTATGGAAAGGCTATCAGCGTTTTTTCTTCTTACCTTCTATAGCATGTAGAAAGCAAACAACACAGTGTTTCTCAGTTTATCTACCATGGCATCTGGACTTGGGTCTGAAGAGTTTTTAAAGTATAGAACAGTATTTACATCACCACTTTTTCACAAGGATCAATACTGAATTGCTTAAAAGGCACTAGTAGTTTAAATAAGAAAATGAAAACTTTTATTACAGAAAAATATTTTTAATGTAGAAAAGATGAGCATTTAATAACTATAATGAAACAAACTGTTCCTATATGCAGCAAACTTACTGTTATAAGATCGGCTAATCCTTCCCCAGGTTCTTAGAATCTGGGGACAGCAGGTTTTAGAAAGTAACCACTCCATGAAAACACATACCCAAAAGCTGAATGGGCAGCGATTGTGTAGATCAGGAAAACAAAACAGAGTGACTCAGAATTGTAGAGAATACTGCACATTTTCTTGGAAAATTCTAATTTTTTTCAGCTTTCTGAAAGTTTCTCCGGCTGCTTAGTATCTCTTCACTATTATCTTCGCCACACACTTATCTTCTGATCATCCTTGTACTGGGAGGATCGTCTGCCTCACAGATGTGACGTTTTCTCCCTAACACGGCCCTATCTTTATGTTTTAGAGGATGGCAACTAATGGCTTTGAATGAAGTCATCGTGGTTTACACAGTTTAAAACCACAAATGTCTTACGTGGTAAAACTTCTAATTAATCACTCATTGCACATTCACCAGTTCATTTAAAAGTTTGGCTTAAAAATACATTAAATAGGGTTCCATTTACTATTCGAGAGGAAAAGGCACTTAATACTGCAGTTTCCAGAACATGATTTGTCTGTCTTCCCCTCCTGTGATGACACTGCTGCACTGCTCGTTCATCCATATACAGGTCACAGCACCTGAGAGAGAGACACTGTGGTTAGGGAGTAAGTTAACAAGGGAGGCCCCCAGACATACACTGGTAAGTACTATGCTGTACCATCTCATTCTTTAAATAAAACTCTGTTGTTTGTTACAAGGGACCTTTATGGAATAAGAAAGTATTTCAATATAAAGCTAATACTAAAATGACTGGGAGTTATGGGCATAGTACAAAATGCTAATAGTTGTAAATACCTGCAACAAAAGTCAAGGAATGGAGACAGTGAGGAACTGGGTTAAGTTTTCTTATTTCCATTTCTACTGGAAGGAGGGTCAAATGTTATTTGAAACTCTAAGTTGAAGAGAAAAAGTATAGGCGTATCATTTTATGTTAAAGTATAAAATGGAGTGACAGAGGGAAGAGGAGAAAGGTGGGAAGTTACTGCTCATACTAAAAGTAACTACTTACAACTATAATAAAAGAATTAAAAGCCATAAATCCTCCAGTTAGGAGGGAAATATGCAAATGTTAAATATATAATGACTTCAAGAGATACTGTTAAGTGACAAAAACAAGGGTCAGAATATTTATATACACTACAAACACATCCTCTCGTTAATAAGAGGACATCCACTCAGAAATGAAAGTTGTCCAAAAACTGGGACATAGGAATTGGTGTGGAGGGAAGACTTAGTTTTTACTGTAATTCATCACTTTTTTTTTTTTAAGCATTCTGTGTGTGTATTGTCTGTTAAACTGATTACAGCTTTTACAGTGTTTTTCAGTTCTCCATATGGAAGTTTATGTAGAAAATTCCGTTTCGAAGTCTGTAAACATAAATGTAAATCCTAATGTACCCAAGAGATACAGATTACCTGGCCAACCAACGCTGGAGGGAATGTTTCAGCACAGGTCGCTCATGGGATGTTTTCTGCCTCAGAAGAGTTAACTCCCTCATGGGAGAGGCAGGTGTGAGGTCAGTGTTACAGGATGAAAGATAGAACTACGTGTGTAACTGCTCACCTGTGTGGCCCTGTATTCTCTCACTGATTTTTCCTCCAAGGAGGTCCCAAACAAACAGTTCACCAGACTGACTTCCAGACAAAACAGAATTTCCATCCCAGACAAAGCATCTGCAAGAGTATTTTAGAAAAAAATCATCATGCAGAAAAGGCTCTATCACACATCAATGCGAGCACAAATGACATGATGTGATTATGCGCTTGCTGTAAACATCTTCACCGCTAGTAACTCTAGAAAATATACCTCTGGGGTTCATCTGAGGTCATAGAAGAGATGAGCATTCCTGTCTGCACATCTATGACGTTTAGACAGCCATCTTCTCCTGTGCTAAGGACATGTCGACTATCTGTAACACAAGGTGAAGCAGATACAGGTTATAGTTTTAAGATGTGTATTTTATTTTTTAAAGATTTATATATGCATACAAGATCTGGGGTGTAGGCCAGAGGGGTGTGCGTGTGTGTGGGGGGTGATGAGAAGATTCACCAGAGACAGAGTAGGGAGCAGAACAGGCAGACTGACTGAAATACACTGCTGAGGGGAGCAGCCAGTGAGACAGGAGAAGTCTCTGTGCCACATGGGTCAGCTCCCTGGCCAGGGATCGGACTCATGCTGCAGTGGCTGCAGACAGCTTCATAGTGCTGAGACTTAACCCCTTGCGCCACCAGGGAGGCCCAAAATGTGTAATTTAGATGACTGGATTTTATTTCTGAATTCAGTGGCCTAATAGCCACTTGTATTTTCCTTGACCTATCTGTACTCAGTGACTCTTCTCTCCCTAAATATTTGAGATATTAGGATGCTATGACCATTTGGTCATGAGTTCATTTATATCTTAAGACATTTAGTGAGTTGACAAATTAACTGTATCCAACATAGCTTTTTCTACTAGGTGCAAATTCTGCAGCTTTAGTTATAGGCAAAAGCTTTTATCAGCAAAGAGTGTTTTTTCTTTTTACATTTTTATAATTTGTATTATCAAAATAATTATAATTTCCCCTGGTGTTAATCTGTATTAAAAACTACCTGGGCTAAAAGCAGTATCATATACAGTCCCTGAATGGCATGTAATCTGGTGCAATATGCTTGCCGTCGTGAGATCCCAAATATTCACTCTGCCTTCTTTGGTGCCTGAAACCAACAGTGTACTTGCAGCATTTAAATTGATTGTATCCACCTAAGAAAGAGAACACATCGATAAGTACTCCATTTAGAAGTACAGTCATTAGCTACGTTGTCCTAGGCCAATTCAAATACATGGGACAGTGGTACAGCTTATGCACACGCATTTCAACATCATGTACTGAATGATTACTTAAAAATAAAAGTCTTGATACGCTGATGATAAAATGAATTACTATGGTAAATAGGACACTTTTAAAATAGCCTAAAATTGACAGTCTTAAAAAGATAACTTCACGAGTAATAAATTGTGGCTAGGTGCCAAACTGCCCAAAGTAAAGCTGATCTGTGATATTTGAGGGATTGTGGGGACGAGGGGAATCTCTTCAGGTTATACTTGCAGACCCCTCTTGAATTACACACTGAATATTTCTCAATCTTAATCTGTCAAACATGCTAATTTGCAATTCATGACCTTGGAGAAAGGCGATACTGAAAACTGGCAAAAAGTGCAGCAGTACGACCCCGCAGAAACAGAACAAGTGAAAAGAACAAAGTGCCAGCCTTGATGCTGCCCCAGGCTGGTTCCCAGATAGCAGGTCAGTGTCCTCAGCTGTTGAAGGGGTGTCATCCTACATAGATGGTCCCTTCTACCTTCTGTGTCAGAACACAGAACAGATGATGGGTCCCATCTTGTCCCAAATAGTTTCGAGGTGTCCAAATATTAAACGTCATGCTCAGAAACTGGTATTTTGGGAACTAGTCGGAGAGTAGCTAATTCTCAGAGAAACAGCAAACTGGAGGACGAGAGACAAAACTTGGAAATGCAGTCAACTCAAAAAAACAGAGTATTTGGTATCTTCCAGTAAGCAAAATTTAAAAGAGATCATAAATACACAAGAACCAAGAATCTCTACCTTGTAACCCCAGACTTAAAAACTTAGCTTTTGACAGGAAACCATAAACAGTAGACATTCTGTGAGGGAGAGGGACGAAAAGGCATCAAAATGGGGGAGAGAAGAGCACAAGGGACTATGGTGATGATTCATGGGTGAATTGGTGGTGGGAATTTTATGGGGAATAAACAATAATGTAAAGGATATAAATAAAAAATATATATATTTAAAAAATAAAAAAAAAATAAACTTAGCTTTTGAAAGGTTTTGTTGTTAATACTCACACTGACGTCATGTTCCAGTTCAGCCAGCAAGTCAAACTGGTGTTTTTTGGTGCCTGGCATTTCTGCAGGAACACCAGACCACACCTGGGTTGGAACATAGTGCAGAAGGCATTGTCAAACATTTACCAGAAAAACATTTTCAACACATTCAGGAAAAACTCTCGACTAACCAACTTGGGTTTAACATACTTGCCAACAAAATGCAGCTGCCCAGTAATTTTGGCTCCTCCCCCAGCAAATGCCCACCACATGTTGACCAAGAGTCCACCTTTTGTACCTGTGTGTTTCTATTACTTGTACCTGCTATTGTAATTGTGTAATTTATTGTGTGGATGAAGGAATTATGTGTACAGAAATGTAGTATCAATGTTTTCAAAAGACTGAAAAAAATAGGCAAGTTACCAAAAATTTACTGAAATCAGGTATAGGGAAGATGACTTATCTAGAAAAATGGGAGAGAAATTTTGAAAAACTGTAAGGAATTTGTGTAAAAGAACCTACAGTTCTTTTATACAAATCAGAAAGGGAAGGTGAAGAATGCATCATTTATGCAGGAAAATTGTGTAGGATTGTAAAGAAAATGGTGAGACCGGCTCTACATAAATAGAATGGTGAATGGATGTCCATTTGGATGTTCTCACATTAAATAAAATGCTCCATGTTTTATTGACTCCCAATGTTAACTTGAATTTTTCTGATCAACTACCTACTAGTTCCAATCACGGTAAATAAGAAGAACTGATATTATACATTTCTCTGTAACTCTGCTATCTAATGTCTAATGAACTTCTTAGCAAGGACACATATTGGGAAAAAAAAAACACACCACAGGCGATATATTCAATATTCTTACATATAATTTAACATACTTTATCACATACAATGAATGACTGAACACAATAACAGGTAGCTGAATGGTTTATAATATTTGTATAATTCAAATTTGTATTAAGTTAGAAATTATATATAAACCTTCACTGTAGAGTCCCACGATGCAGAATATAGCCTGTTGTCATGCCAACAGATCTTACTAACAGCATCATCATGTCCCATCAATGTGTCTTGCCGTCTTCCAAATGCTATGGAATAAAAATAGCTAACACAAAAGATAATGAGAATGATTAAAACCTCTTTCCAGCTCAATTTTAACACTCTTAAAACACATACTCAGGAAACACTAATTCTATATTTAGTAGGTATCAGTAGAATTATACATTACTTGTCATGTTATTAAACCAAAATACTGAAAATTTGAATTTAAAACTAAAAGTTTCCAGGTCTGGTTCATCTGTGTTTTTTAACTCAATTTAAAACTTAAAGAAAGAAACCTCCAATTCTGGAGACAATAGATTCAAATAATTATATTCAAATTTGTCAGTACTGTCCTTATCGCCAATATCTGTTCCTTTTTGAAAACAACACAGTATCCTGCCAAAGATTCGGTCTTTTCCTACCTCACATCCACAATAGTAGTTACACTGCAAGCGCAACTACCAAGTGTGCAGACACGGATACATACACATTATTATCCCATGAAGAACTTATGACAGTGGCATCTCCTGGTAGAAGTAAACAGGACGATAGAGCCTGAAATACACATGATTCTACATTAATAATTTACAATAATTAGTAAATTCCTAACATAGTAAAACTAGCTTTTTTTAAAGTTCCTCTAAAATTAATGCTCAAATTCTGATGATATTGGCCCTCCTCATATGAAGCCAAGTTTTCTCAACTGGCTAATTTCAGATGCCTCGCTTTCTCCCAAATGCAGGAAAGCAAGTCACAGTGTGCAAATGCAGTAGGCCCTAGCGGGAGGATTTCCTGGCCTCCCTGTCCTGGGCTAGAGGAATCCCTATCAACACTGAGTACTTCTCAGGCGGGGGAGCAGCCTTGGGGTGAGCCTCAAGAATGCAAAATCCTCTCTGAATTACAGACCTATGTGGGTAAGGAAAACTTCCAAAATTCTTCAGGGAATTTCAAAATCTTTCAGATGATTTACATTAATGTGTTTTTTTTTTTTTTTTCAGAAGAATAGGTTTTCTAGATTAGGCATCTTACCAACTTAATAATGTGTTAAGTAGTCTAGCCCATAAACATTTAGTCTGTTAGTTCCAAAAAAGGAATGATTTATGAAGGAGAATTCTACTAGGCTGCTCTTCCGCTTAGAATATAAGTGAAATCACAATATTATGAGAAAGAGGCAACCGGCAAAAATACAAATTTTATTTAGAAGTGGTCTAATTAAGGCATTCTGTCGCTATCACACAGAAATAAACTCAACTGTTTTGGGCAAAACAGAATGTCATTATAGGTGTGTGTATAAAACAGTTTCATGACTTTCTATCAGAATACATTTAAAATTAAACTTACCATATTAGAAAATGATATACTTCTTTGTAGCATTTTAGATTCTTTAGAAAACATCTTCAAGGTTGAATCTAATTTAATAATGAGAAAGGAAACATCAGAAAGATTTCCTGACCCCTACAGCTGACACACAGATAGCTGCTCATCGGTCTTCAGGTCAATGGCAGACACTCCTGAGGAGTCCTGGGGATAAATGGGGCCAGATGACCTACGGCCTCATCCAACAGTAGAATTCCAAGATCTGTCTCTGTATTACAAGGAAACAAATCTCAAATCCTATACAGACAAGGCGTACCATTGATATTTCATCATGAATGAATGCAGAAGTAAGCCTAAATAACTGCTAAAAGCCAAAGGTTGGAGGAGTAAAACAGCAATTCTAATATTGAGGAAAACAAAAAGATGCTGGCAATGTAAGTTTTTCTTAACCAACAGTCCAATTCTTACACTGAATTAGCATTTATAGGAAAAAACCACCAACTTTCTAAACAATAAACTGGAGATCAAAATGTCAAAGCTTTTATTTTTTTTATATTTATTAGCATTTTTTTTAAGATTTATTTATTTATACATACAAGCTGGGGTACAGACCAGAGACGCGGGGCGGCGAGAGGGTTCACCAGAGACAGAGCGGGGAGCAGAACAGGCAGATCAGAAATACACTGCTGAGGGGAGCAGCAGGCGAGGCAGGAGAGGTCTGCCGCACCATGTGGGATTCTCCCTGGCGGGGTGTCGAACTCACATTGCTGCTGCCGACAGCTCCACAGCGCAGCGCTCAACCGCTGCGCCACCAGGGAGGCCCAAAATGTCAAAGCTTTTAATATCGTTGTCAAAGAGAGGCTTTCAAAGCCGTCCACTACAATCTCTTAAAAATCAAAAGGGACAAAATGTTCACATACTATACATCTGACAAGAGACTGATATTAAAGATCTACAAAGAACTCAGACAACAAAAAGAAAACAAAGAACCAAGTCAAAAAATGGGCAGAAGAATTAAATAGGTATTTATCAGCAGGCACATGGAAAAATATTAACCATCACTTATTATCAGGAAAATGCAAATCAAAATCACAAGTTAGCATCTCAGACCTGTGAGAATGGCCCATATCAATGGTGAGGGTATAGAGAAAAAGGAGCCATTTTACACAACTGGTGGGAAAATGAACTGGTCCAGCCTCTATGAAAAGCTGCATGGAGGTTTTTCAAAAGATGGATCTGCCATATAACCCAGCAATTTGATTCCTATGTATATTCCTGAAGAATACAAAAACACTAATTTGAAAGGAATTATGCACTTCTATGTTTTATTAAAGCATTGTTTATAATAGCCAAGCTACAGAAACCACCTAACTGCCCCAAAACTGATAAGTGAATCAAGAAGGTAAGGTATATATGCCCAGTGGAATACTCAACAATCAAAAGTAATAAAACTCATACTATTTATGGCAACATGGATGAAGATGGAAGGGTTTATGTAAGCAAAATAGGAGAAGAAGGAGAAAAATAAATACCGAATGTTATCCCATATATGGAAGATAGAAAAATCAAACAAAGAGTAAGACAAAGACAAACTTTTAAACCAAACTTTGAAAGCTGACCATAGAACTGAGCCATGGGTGGGAGTGAGGGGTAAGGGGCATGAGAACAGGGTGAGAGCCAGTGACTACACCAGAAGCAGGAGTTCCTATACTTTCAAAATACTAACAGTGATGTAAACCAATGATGTGTCAATAAAAAACTAAAGAGAAAATCAAGTCCTGCAAATTACAATGTGCTCCAAACATTCCACAATTTCAAATATATAACAATACATGTCTAAATCTGTACACATACAACATAAGTAAAATATCAAAAATAGAACTTTAATTTCTTCTGCACAAACTTAATACTTTAACCCAACTTTTGAAACACCAGCAAAGTCCTGAGACTTGATGAACATCAATCTAAATAAGACATTCTCCAGTGTTAGCTTGGAAAAAAAAAAAAAAAAAAAAAAAAAACACCAGGGGAATAAGTACAATATCACTTGAGCTTTTCCCTAGTGGGAATGATTAATTCTGATAATCTTCCTAACCTTGCTTATGATTCAATAGACGCCCTTTCTATTCAGCAATTCTGAGTATTCACCAGGAGTTTATTAATTTGGGGCACACATCCTACTGTGACCACACTCCAGCTCGGTCTGTAAAGGCACTTTCCTCTAAATCAGATCCCCTCCCTATGCTAGTGGGGATGCTTTTGAAGAAGGCCACGAGCGCTAGTCTCAGGCAGTGGGTCCCCACGACTGCTCACCTATCTAAACACAAACTGCAAACTCCCTCTCTTAGCTTTCCCAGCTGCCATATTCAAAGTTTAACGCACTCTGGCAATTAGAAAACTAGTAATGCTCCCTCAATTCCACCTCATTGAACATCACCAAAATGACTAAAACTTCTCTTTACAATCACTTCACTTGCTTCATTACTGAATCGAATTTACCTAGCTCTGTTCCATGATGATACCACTGTCTGGTTCTAGCATGTCCTCTGAAAGGCTCATTCATGTCTTCAATGCCTTGGATTACAAGGCTCCTTTCTATGTGCCATTTAATGAATTGGGAAGAAAAAAGCTACTGTTATAATGTAACTTGGGGTGGTGATGGAAATCCATATAAACCAGTATTGTGAAGTGTTAAAAGTGAGAACAGAAAAACAAAAGTTTTTAACTTAAAACAACTCCTTGTAGTTGGCAAATTCATAAAAAAGCAATACAATACTGAGTAAGTCTGGGGGGTGTAAAGCCTTGACCCTTCCAGAACTCATGGTTCACGAGATTACCCAATACAACAAACTGAAGGATTTAACAAACCAGGCCACAGATAAATTCGGCTAAGAACATAAGCTGTGCTTAAAGAGAAAGCATTTTGGTTTGTATTGTGTTTGCAAACCCAACAAGAACACTGGCAAACACAGGTGTTTCCTTCTTTCAGAAAATCATCTCAGTGACCGCAACTTGGCTGGGTGTAAGTTATTTACTCTGGTTCACAGCAGAATGATTTTTTATTCTTTGTGGAAAATTGTTTCATGAACTCTAAGATAACATTTGAAAGACAAAGGACTATATGATGCAGATAATAAACCTTATTACAGAATCTGAGGGGGATAACTGATTTAACTGGAAGTGCTTAGCCCCATTTCTTAACGTAATGACTAAAAATTATAACTGCCTGTGATAAAAAGACCAAACATCAAGTAGCCTCAGGAACAGTCAGCTATTTGTCAAAACAAACTGAAAAACTAGGCAGGAGATCTGAGCCATTACTCTCTTCACTTTCTCACATTCTAGAGCCCTATCACGGTGAGCTGAACATTACAGGGAGAAGATATACTTTAATGTATGATGAGACTATCAGGAAAAGCAATGGTGTCTATATAGTAAGAGAAGCTTTATGCTTAGTCCTTTTTAAGATCAGCACAGTCAGATACAAGACATACAAGATACTACAACTAGATACTACAAGAGCTTTTCATAATTTTGATAATGTATAAGCACATGAACAATGTATGAACTAGATCTTGAGCAGTCTACAATAAACACCCTGAAGTATACACTGAATAACAGAAGCGAAAAACTAGACAGCAAATCTTCATGTTTACCCTTAACACTGCATTGTCTAAGGTGCCCATGTCAGACAAAGCTGTTGCACCCTCTGCCCCTTCTCTCTGCTCAGAGACTGCTGCAGTGGCACAACAGGACTCACCCAGCAAGGGGAAAGGCCCCTACAAGCAGATCAGGAGCTCAGGAGATTGGGATACAAGTTCGTTCTGTCATATCCCTTACACTTGGGGGAATTATCAGCAACAGGAAGGCATTTCATTATTATTTTTGTCAAGCTAAAATGTAATATGAAATATGCCACAAATTGCTCAAAATTTGTTTTAAGTGGAGGCAGCCCATGCAGATATGATCCCTGAGCAAGCGTTAAGAAACACACATTATGATTCTAGGTAAATCACTCTTTAGGTAGAAACGCATACCTTGAGATGTTGTAAAGACTGAAGACCCATTGCAAGAGACAGCTATTCCAGTAACTGCCCTGTTTAAAAACAAAGTTTTATCAGTTGTTATCAACTATGTACTAGGTAGGACACTGGTCCGTTTCAAATCCTTGATTGAATTTTATCAATATTTTCTTCACAGCTCTCTGCCGGGGCTGTCCCAGCATATACCTGCCAATACCACATCACTGCTTGGTCACTTCTACTCATGTTTTAGCAATACCTGCAGCCATTAAACACTCCCTCTCTTAGCTTTCCCAGTTGCCATACTCAAAGTTTAACACACTCTGGCAGTTAGAAAACTAGTAATTCTCCTTCAATTCCACCTTATTAAACATCACCAAAATGACTAAAACTTCTCTTTACAATCACTTCACTTGCTTCATTACTGAATCAAATTTACCTAGCTCTGTTCCATGATGATACCACTGTCTGGTTCTAGCATGTCCTCTGAAAGGTTCATTCATGTCTTCAATGCCTTGGATTACAAGGCGCCTTTCTATGTGCCATTTAAAGAATTGGGAAGAAAAAAGCTATTGTTACAATGAATAAGAGGGAACTACTCGTTTCTTTTCAGAAGGCTCTGCTCTGTTTAGAGACACTGATCTAAAGTAGACTGGCATGTTCAATTCCATCCATGAACAATGGTGTACACGACATCAAAATGTCAAACAGGATGTCTGGCCATGAAGCACTACAAACAGGTCTCGTCTCTGGGTTTTCTTATCTGTAACCGGATGGAGACAGTGAGGTCAGTGCTTCTCAAGCCTTTCTATCAAAGTGCCTGACCCTTAAGGATAGAAGACAGGAAATAGTCATAACCCCTCTGAGACAGACAGTAAGACCAATTTCTAGGAAATCATAGGTATTTAAAAAATTCATGAACTTTGCAATCTACTCCCTTCTCTATCCATGTTTGTTAACATCTTTAAAAAGTTACAATGTTCCTATAATATCAATCTATAAATTCAAAAGTTAGGAAAAATAGACCATGTTTTTCCCATAGCCTCACACCATCAAAGAGGCCAGGTACTCCAACTTGAGAGGCACAAAACGACCTACTGTGCCTGTAAACCCCACCTCATGCTCTAGAATAGCAGATGCAGCAGTGACGGCATGGCAGGCCGGCTCAAATCCTTTTGTGGACTTTGCCTTGCCACATAGACCGAGCTGAGTAATCACTATAGGTATTTTGGGAGGCAGAAAATAAGTCACTGAAAAGGAACCCCTTAACTCAACTTAAAATGGCTTCACCCTAAGTTATAACCCTAATTTTTGTGAGGATGGCGCAGAGATATTCTTACTCTTTGTGGATTTTATAGTGTTCATGTAACTGCAGTTTGGTGATATTATTCCAGGCCAGGGTTTTGCTTTCTTCTGTCAGGTCTTCAAAAGACTCTTCACCTGGAGAGACTACATTAAATTGTTGCTAAGTGAGTCAACTAAATTACTCACAAGCATCAGAGTCACAATATTTTTTATTCAATTCAAACAACCAAGAAAACAAAATGCCCCACCAATATATAAATGACTTGAAATGTAGTTGTTATAAAGCCTCACAATGGTCAAGGAAAAACAGTAAGTGTATAATTTAACAAAACAATCATCTGCAGAAAGATAAAGTATCTGTAAATACTACAGTCTTTTCATACTTTCATGAGTGTTTGTGAAGTTTTCACTTTGGTCCTTAACTTAGAAAATTCAGGAAACAGAAAACTGAGCAAGCATTTCCTTAGTGGTAATATCAGCAAAAACCTAACAGCTGCTTAAGAAGGCTGCAGTTCTGTTTCAGTTTTGAGGGGGAGGAAAAAAATGAGATAAAATCAGTTACTCCAAGTGCTTCTGGATAGGACTATTCAATTACTTCCGATTTAAGAAGGGCTGTAACAATTACCTTTTTAAAACATCACAAGACAGTGGTATGGGCTGGTGATTAAGCAGAACACTGAGCTAAGTGGCATCACAAGGTAATATTATGGTCTGTGTGACTTAACCCCATAAGACAATTACTTCCTAGAAAAGTACTCCCAGCTAGCCCTGGGTCACTGATTGCAGCAAACTATTCTATGCTTGAGAGTGCTGAGTCGTGAGTGCCAAGGAAGCCCTAATGCGTCTGGAACAGATAGCAGAGTGGGAGATAATACAAGATCAGGTGATTTTGTCCCAGTGTTCCATAGCGAGTGAGATTTCTTCCATGAGTCTTAGGTGAGATGTAAAGCATGGATAACTAGATGGAGGTCGGTGGGTGTGCTTTCCTCCTTTCCTAAATACTAGATGTAAAAACAGAGTCAAGGTCATTTTAGTACCCAGCATATGCCGGGCTCAGAACAGATACACTGTAAATGCTTGTCACATGATTGAATAAGAAAATGAAATCAAAGAAAACAGAGACACCCCCCCCCCACCCCTCAGCTCAAGATTTGCACGGGAGAGAAGAATTGGGGATGGAAGAAGTCATTTCTGGGCAGAAGTAGGAAAGACTGGGGTGGACAGTGACATAAAAACAGCCATAGCTGGGGCATGTCAATATGAAAAAGTGAAGAGCTAAGGATCAATCACCAGCTTGGCAAAACAATGAAAAAGAAAGAACTGTAACAACAAAAAATTCTGCCACATCGCATAATAAATTACAGGAAAATTAAAATGAGTAGATCTCCTTTAAAATCAATAGTTAAAAACAAAACCACAAAATAAGACAGGTATCTCCCCCATCCCAGAGAACCACAATTAGACAGGAAAACACAATCATCTCTAAGCACAGTAGTTCATGCTTCAGAAGTTCAGAAACATCTTAATCACAAAAAAGACAAAAGGTGCTCATATTTATTCTCCTTACAAACTTTACCTGGAGAATCTGCTATGGAAGTATTATAACTGGAGGTTTGGGACACACTTTTAAACTTTGAGGTGATCCTCTGAGGATGTGGTGTCACAAACAGCTGTTTTGGTGTCTGCCCAAATTCCAAGATTTGGGTTAACATGGCTACTTTCTCATCAGGATTCTCAATGCTTTAGGAGAGAACACAAACAATGCAATGAACTACTGAACTCAAGTTCTCTGAAAACATGCATTTCCAATAACACAGATCACAAGAAAGAGATTAGCCCTCCAACAGTAAGAGCAACTCTAAGCCTCATCATAGATCTTTAAATAATTTTCTGAGGCTCAGTAACTTCAATAATGGTGAAAGCAAGATATAATTAATTGTAAATTTTCCACATTTTAACATCATCAAATAACTGCATTAATAACTTAAATAAAGGGCTATTTTGTAATCCGAGTAGAATTCCCTTATAGATATATAAGTACCTGTTCAAGTCTACACCTCCTTCATAAGTCAAGGGATGAAATACTGAAAAGAGAGAGATAAAACATGGGTGAAAGATATGCTGTTTAGTTATAATGCATATACCGGTCAGAATTTAAACACTTCAAAAACTTTAAACTTTTATTCAAAAAAAAAATGATTTTCTTCAGTAAATATCAGTTTAACTTGTTATCTCTGCTGGGCAGATAGCTCAGCAACCTGTAATCTCAGTGGACTCTTGAGTCAACATCACTTCCCCTTGCGAGAAGCAGGCCACTCTGCACTTCTGTGTGAGGAGCCTTGCCTGAATGTGCCGCTGCACTCCCCTGCCCCCTGTCCCAGTGCTGACAAGCCTGGAGACAGGTAAGAGCTGAAACTGCAGGGGAGGTGTACTGTTGCTGGTTTCTTCCATACTTTTTGCTCAACTAAAAAGAAACTCTGAGACCCTTCAAAGGAACGCAGGTCACTCCTTAACCTTATTCTGATTGAGTTTTAACTGAAATTATTGAATAGGATGGAGAGTACAAACCAAAATTAGAAGACTTTAGAAAAAGACCTTTTGGTACCTCAGTGAAACCAGTGTTCCTTAGACTAAAGTTCTTCTTGGGTTACTCGTGTCTAACCCAGGTACCTGAGCCCATCGACAGTGCTGATTCCACACACTTCTGAGGCAATAGCTTGGTTACTCTGGGTGCATTGTTTTCATCAAATGCTAAAAGAAATTTCCGTGAAGATGACCTACCATTATGGGCACCAACAGCATCACCCCCCCTTTGCTTGTAGCCGAATATTAGGTCAATCCACTGGTGAAGGTGCTCTGACACGTAGCTGCTTTCCAAGGCATCTTTGCTCTTCTGGAGAAAGTCCTCAGGACCTAGTATATCAGACTTGATCAAAACATGAGTTTCCATTTCATATTCTCACTTTCCTTTTGTCTATCCATCTGGAAATAAAGCTTCTAAAACAGGAAAGAGATACATATACACTTCTTCATGAGATTTTCCCCCTTCAATATATGTTACTGAGGGAAGACAGTGGCAGGAAACATTTAGATCTGTCGCAGCCTAGACGAGCCCATATTGTTTTGACAAGGTCACTTTATGGGTTAAGAGCCTTTAAGGAAGTGTTCCTATAAAAGTCAGGATTCGATATTTCTGCTCGCAAATAATTTAAGTATAATTACAGGTGAGAACAATAATTAAGTTTCTCCACTATGCCTGCATGCACTAGCCTTTCTCATTAGGTCCAGGCACCAAGATGTCCTTCTGATAGTGAAATGTCCTTGCCCGGTCAAGGGTTAATATTTAAAACAAAGAACATTTAATCCCTTCCCCTATTTTCCTTCCTTGCCTCGAAAAATCAGCATATAGTTCCTTACATTATTTCCTCCAGAGATTAGCATGAGATGGTTTCTTTTATTAAGGTCTTAGTTTCAGACAATAAGTATTAAGACAGCAGCCTCGACCCTAGGCCTAGGACAAAGGTTGAAGATTATGTCCTGAACCTTACTGGAATTTAGATTATGTCCTGTACTTTACTGGAATTTACATCAAACAATAGACATTTTTCCAAAGTTCCTAGATTCTCAAAGTATGCAATTGATTATGCATCTGAATATCTGTAATCATCCTACCATTGTCTATAATTAATTTTTCTTTAACGTTATGCTTACTAGCCTAATTTTGACGAAATAAAAACCCTGCTTTCGGGAAAAAAAGCGGAACAGCCTGATCACACTCTCTGGTGTGTGCTGTCTCTCACTTGTGCTTCCCCTCTCGCCATTGCGCCAATGCCTTCTCCACCCTCCCCGGGACCTGAGAAACATCGGTAGGGGCTGACCTCTGACAGATTTCTCACATACTGATTTTTTTGACCTCATAGACTCACAGAATGCTTCAGATATGGAAGAGGACTGATACTGCCTCACTCAGGTTGAGAATTATACTGTTATTTTTTTAAAATCTAGGCAATTAAATAATTAATAATACTGAACCTGCGCTAATAAGTAAAGACTTTCCACCATTCAATCCAAGGTGGTACTCACTCTGTGCCCAAGGGGGAAGCTCCACATCATCAACCATCTGCCCTCCTTGTCTCTTTCCCAAATCCAACTTCAGACTGTTAACTAAAAAGCTGACATCATCACCATAGAATTCTGGAGTCAACTGAAAGTCACAGGAAAAAAAATTACAACAAACATTTTTTATATTTTCAAAAAATATTATTTGTTGTAAAGTGTTGTAAAAAATGTCAGCATTTATTATACTCAATTCATAGCAGACTTATTTAGAATAATGAAATATTAGAAACAACCTAAATTCTAAAAATAGAGAAACGGCTAGACAGTTGAAATAAACTATGGCTTAGGTTAGGAAGTGATACAACAAAAAGCAGTTAGAAATCACAAGCTCAGTGAGTCACTAGCTTTGTCAACTGCTTACCTCTTTAAAGTCTGTTGCGCCATCCAAACAGTTTTTCCAAGTTTCTGCAATGCTAAATAAGAACAAAATTCAACTGATTTTAACTCTAGGGAGAGGAAACAGCAACAGTGGTGTTTTTTCTGCATCTCAGGATTGTTCGACACCTTGCCTCTACTACCTCATTTTTCTCATTAATTCCTAACTGTCCCCCTTTTACATCAGAGAAAACTTCTCTGGGGTCACACTGGGAATGGGTAGGGAGCAGGACATAGACCTAAATGAAATGACTCCAAATCCATGCCAGGATCTCCACATACACGCTGCCCCATCAACAGAGCCACGAGAAGCAAGTGCTTGAACACTGGAAAGTTAGTGCTATTTGAAAAGCTCATTTCAAAAAGGAATCATGAACATGTATAGAACAGAGCTTAGAAAAAGACTGGGAAGACAAGGGCCAAAAGGTCAGTAAGAAATGTCATCTTAGCATGAGAGGATGCAAGTGAATTTTATTTTCTTCTTTATATTTTGGTTTGCTGGGATAAGGAAATAGTACTTTCACAAATTAAAAAAGTAATATTATTTAAACATTCACAGGGAATTATATTCAATTCCCAGCAGACTTATTTAGAATAATGAAATATTAGAAACAACCTAAATTCTAACAATAGAGAAATGGTTAAACAGTTGAAATAAACTGTGGCTTAGGTTAGGAAGTGATACAAAAATACCTCAATTTTAAAGAACATATAATAATATGGAAAATACCTCAAGATCTAATATGAGGTTGCTAAAGGCAGAATAAAAAACTGCAATTGAAAAATTCTCATTTTTATATATACAGAGACACTCATATGACTAGAAAAAGGCTGAAAGGTAGAGATTTTTTTTTACATTTCTTTATATTTTTGCTTATCCCTAATTCTTTGAAACACACTATACATACATAATTAGAGTTTAAAATAGTAAGTGAAGCATTTATGTCCAACCTGTTGAACATCCGATCAGCATTATCAAATCTTCCATTTTGTAGGCACAGCATGTACTCTGGCGCTAGTGGGGAAAGATCAGTTTAGTGAAATCACAGAATCACTGAAAGAATTCACATGAAATGACATTTACTTGGGGTGGTGATAAAGACTCTTACCAATCCTAACAAGGTAAAACAGCACATAGCCAGGGGAAGAGTAGTGACTGCCATACATGAACTTTGGCTCTGGCATTTCCTGGTAGCGTGTCTACAATATACAGAAGAAAAATGCAGCTAAGTATTGGTGATGAAAATAGTAAGTGACTCAGGTAGTAAAAGCCTAAAAGAAATCATGGCTTATATATATATTGTATTCCTTAATTTCTTTCTTAACTTGAAATAGGATGAGATAAAGAGGAAAAACAAAACTTTGTTCATAAAGCCTCCTGTGTCAAGTATTTGATTTTCTTGACTCCATGATAATAATGTTGACTCGGATTAAGTAGATACAGTTTTGTGTGTCTCTTGTGGAATTTACTGGTAAGCACTTTCATGAAAATAAATCAGTAAATTTGTAGTATGATCAGTCTCTCAGTTTCTGCCTTATAGGCAAAATGCAAATGGTGAGCAGCTAAATTCATGGGGGATGGTACTGAGGGAATAAATAAAAACATGATGTAGGGGCCTCCCTGGTGATGCAGGGGTTAAAATCTCAGCACTATCAAGCTATCCCCAGACACTGCAGCATGAGTTCAATCCCCAGGCAGAGAGCTGACCCATATGACACAGCAGACTTCTCCTGTCTCGCCTGCCCGCTGCTCCCCTCAGCAGTGTATTTCAGTAGATCTGTCTGTTCTGCTCCCCACTCTGTCTCTGATGAGTCCTCTCAGTCCCCACACCCATGGCCTACACCCTAGCTCTTATATGCACAAATAAATAAAATCTAAAACAAACAAACAAAAAATGATGTAGATCCTTTTGCCATTCCTGTTGCACCTCTCTGAATCTTAGAGAAATGATCTTCATTTACTTAAAAAACAGCCCATGTTTCATGATGTAGTTCAGAAATCAAGAATCCCTAAACCTACGTACCAGTAGTCTCTCCAGTCGTTCCCTATTTAGGGCCCCTACTGGCTTACTAAGATCCCGGAAAGTTCCTGGATTTGACAAATCTATATAAAAGAAATATAAAAATTAAAAAATAAACGAAGCAAGCATATTCAGACATAGGAACACTGATCAATATGCACACTTTTAAAAAGATTTTTTATGTATTTATGTATGCAAGAACTGGGGTGTAGGCCAGAGATGTGAGGGGTGAGAGGATTCACCAGAGACAGAGTGAGGACTAGAATAGGCGGCTCTACTAAAGTACACTGCTGAGGGGAGCAGTAGAGGAGACAGGCGAGGTCTCCGCACCATGTGGGTTAGCTCCCTGGCTAGGTATCAAACTCATGCCGCAGTGGCAGAGGACAGCTTGATAGCACTGAGACTCTAAACCCTGCGCCATCAGGAAGGCCCCCAATATATACACTTTTATTTCCAGAAAATGAAATGTTTTTAAAGATTGAAACAGATCCAATAGAATTATAGTTTTTCTGTTATTTATTCAGCTGTAAAGGGTAGAACTTTTGAGTTTTAAATTACCAACATTGACTCAAGTAATATCTCTAATTTGAAAATGCCCTGAATACCGTTTTTTTTAAAGACCTAATAAAAAAGGGGGCCTCCCTGGTGGCCTAGGGTTTAAGTCTCAGCACTATTACCACTATGGCCTGAGTTTGATCCCCAGCCAGGGAGCTAACCTATATATAGCAGAGCAGACCTCTCCTGTCTCACCAACTGCTTCCCTCAGCAGTGTGTTTCAGTAAATCCTCCTGTTCTGCTCCCCACTCTGTCTCTGGTGAATCCTCTCACACCCCTATACCTCTGGTCCACACCCCAGTTCATCTATGCATAAATAAATAAATCTTTAAAAAAAAGACCTAATTAAAAAACTTTTATTACACATAAAACAATAAAACAACAACAAATAATAAACTTTCCTATCAAGATTTACTTTTAAATTTTTATAACAGTGATTATTATTCTATGATAATAGCATAATCTGGGGCCTGGGGACCTAAATATATTAGCAGAAAAATAAATATTCTCATATTTGGAAAATCTGAACTCTTTCAAAAACAAAGATTTAATTAGTGAATTTCTCAAAAGGAATTTATTTTTCACAATACATAGTTAAACAATATTACAAAACAAAATTAGAATAAAATCACATTTTTGTTAAAGTAATTTGAAAATACCACAAAGTTAAAATGTCTCTCTCAGTACAGCAATTGTGGGTGATTTTTATTTTCTTTTTAAATATTTTAGAAGTAATTTTTTCTTTTCTATGTAATATTTTCTGTTATTTTTAAAACATGATAATATTACATGTGCCTGATGTAATCACAGTTTAATGTGAATTTAAAAATAAAATGAAACTGGCACATAAATCTCAAAGTGAGAAATTTAAGTATTTCAAAATGTGGTACTTAGTAACACCAGATTAAAATCATGTGCATATTTTCTGTACATTTTTCAAAATCTATGGGATTATTTCAGATTTTTAAAAAAATTAAAGCTGGTGGAGAAAACAAATAAAACACAGACTTTATATAACATCCAGAATATTGAAATGGAAAAGCTGCCGATCTTTAGTAGTAAATTCAATATGGGTTCTAACTTGTTCACATGACAACATTATCATGATTCTAAAACAAATTCATTCCCTTTGAGAAGCAGCTCTGTGGCACTTGCCGAGTTCTGGACTGCTGTAATCGCTTATTACCCACGGGAACACCGGGTACTGGGAGAGGTCGTTGCAGCTGCGATCCGCCAGGTTGTTGAGGTGCAGGAGGTACTGGCGGTTGGAGAGGTGGCCGCGCTGCCACTGCAGTGTGTAGCTCTCCGCGGTGCGCTCGGCCACATGGTGCTCTGAGAAGACAAGAGGCTGCCACTGAACTTGGCAAATGCTAGCTAGGCTACATTTAACATGTGAAAACTAGACACTTTAACGTAGACGCTTCAATGTATCTTTGAAAAGAACATTTCAAGAAAAATGTTTGTCTTCACCAAATAGTTGTTTCATTATGTATAAGTATCTCCAAGACCTATAATGAAAATTATACATATGTATGATATAAAACATATCGCATAGGTTAAATGTATGATATAAAACAATTATGAAAGCATGGAACAAATATTAATACTATATGCTAATAAATAATCTTTACTATGTAATTTATAGTTTAAAATGTATCACTAACAATGAATCCTTTCAAATGTGCTGGACTTTAAATGCATTAAGAAACCAAGACCATTGTGAGGTTGACTTCCCTCATTTTTAATGAAATGAAAACACCATCTATTAATTTCCTTTTAGATCTGAAAGTGGTATACTACTTATTACTATGCACATGAGAAATAAGGATTAGAAAAGAAACTGTTAAAGAAAAAAGGTATTTTGCAGGACAAGCTCTCTCAAAATGGAAGAACCTAAAAATGGCCTGCAGAGAGACCTCAGGAAAAACTGAATCTCAGATTACATGGGACCAATGATAACTTTTCTTTCAAAGTATAAATTGCATCAGTTGTTCCATTTTGTTTGGAAAATTGGAAAATTGTTTCCAACTTTTTATTGGCTAGATCTAGTAACTCATTTGTCTGTCTGTTGATTCCATATTTATACTTATTAAACTTTTAACAAGTTTCTTCTCTATTCAGTTACTAGGAAAGGTATAAACAAGTGAAAACTCTTATCCTGCTCAGACAGAACAATCTTAAACTCAGAGTTTGTTATTAAGGCTATGATGAATAATTACAAGCATATGAGATAATGTGCTGCCTTACATTAAGATATTGAGCTTTGTTTTTCATAAACTAACATTAGGTATAATGGACATAAAAGTAATTAGGTGAATTCTTTATAATCTATTAAAATGGGAGTTGTTAAAGATCTTTTCTTAGCTTTCAAAACACTATTTAAGCCACTGCAGTTACTGATGAGAAGAAATAAGCGGAACCCCAGAAAGGTGAATTCTAGAGGCAGCATTTTTCTTCTCTTGTCTCTTATCCCAGTTACTCAGTTGAACTTGCCTTCACATGAACAGATAGATACAAGGAAGGGTAAACACCAAACCTAGATATGTAGCAATATAAAAGTAGAGGTCATCTCTATCTTGACGTTCATAGAACTTCAGGTAGATGTCAGAACACAGATCATCTTCTGTGCAATACACTTCCAAGCCCTAAAAAAGCACAAAGAAAAAACAATAGTATCTTGTAATTGCAATATAAGTTACCTAATTAACAAACATCTCTCAATTGTATTTGTAGATTTTATATTTGTAAATCTTATGTTCATAGTCTCCAGCTATAAATTTGACTCAGTGATGCATTTGTACTTTTTCCTCCAAGAATATGTCTCAGCTAAACTTTGAAAATCCCTTTTGTTGCTGAATAATAGTTTCATTCATAGTAACTTTTTTAAATCTGTAATTTTAAAATTCAAAAAATGGTTAGTCCATGTCATCATGCCCCTTCTCCAAACACAAAAATTTAGTTTTCCTTTACAAATTAAATAATAATTATGTTTACCTAACAAACTTATAATTGAATAACCCATCCAATAAATAATTTGCAATGCTTTTAATTGTGAATGTTGTGTTGGCAAGGCTGGGAGAAGCAGGAACAAAGAAAGTTTGAAAGCACAGAGCTGTGTTTGGTTCAAATATAGATTTCCACCATTTACTAGCTAGGAACATAAGAAGTTAACACTTAGAACCTCAATGTCTTGGTAACATAGGATATAATCTACCTTGGTAATATAGGATTGTGATGATAAATAAGTGAAATGTTGTATAGAAGGTGACTGGTACACAGAAGGCACTTGATCAATGTTAATTTCTTCTGGTTTTCTAACTGCATTCCCATAACCAAAGGAGAAGATACTTAATAGTATGTCTTCCTAGTCCTCTATTAGCACTGGAGTCACTTTTTTAAAAAACTGGAGCAAAACAGTTATTATATCTCACAAATTAAAAGGCAAAAGATGCTTAAAATTCCACAATGCTTTTGTAATGCCACCAAGTTATCAGCTACTCTTCATAGGACAAATAAATTTCTATCGACATCAAATTACAACACCAACTTAGAATCACCCCTTATATGGGGACTGGTTTCTACAGTGCAAATAAGTGTATACATATGTTTATTAAGGAGGATGGTGGGAAGATCTACCCATATGATTTGAAAGGTTATGTTATCCATTTCTCTCCCACTAAATCTGAAGGTTGAATTAATATAATAGCTATAAATATACTATAGCTCCATTGAAGAGTTAATTTTAGAATATCTTCCAAATCTTACTTTGAGACTTATCTGCTATGAATGGGTAGTGGCAAGTAGAACTGGATTGATTCTGTAAACATCACCCCAGATAAACCTAGAAACTCTGAGAATATAGAGGTGAGAAACTTGAAGGCACTTGAATCCTCTTGCTCTTAGAGCCAAAAACATTTTCCCAACAGTTTTCTTACCTATAGAAAGGAGTTACTCCTTTACAAGTTTTTATCTCACCCAAAAGAATGAGCAGCAAGACTCACATGAGTGCATTTGCTTATAAAACAACATACAGGTACTTTTCGGTACATGTCCTCTGTGTCAGTAAATCGCTGCCTAGACTGAAGCTCTGACAAGTAGCCACAAAGAACTGAGATTCCAATGGAACTCACCAAAGGCATGAGACCGTGCCTCCTTTTGTAAATTCGGCGGACATCCTGGAGTGTTATCTGGACCACAGGTTTCTTTAAAAGCAGAAAGACAGTCTCAAACATCAGTGTTCTGATACAATTAGAAGCTATCTTTTAGGATCAGTAAGGGAAGAAAAAAAAAATGACCAAATTTCATCTTCCCAATATACAAGTGAACTGGAAAGGGAAGTCTTACTTAGAACAAGGCATTTGTGGTTTTCATTCTGGTTTGCCTTTTGTAAAGT
The DNA here is from genome assembly GCA_004024925.1 of Scalopus aquaticus. Classification (NCBI taxonomy): domain Eukaryota; kingdom Metazoa; phylum Chordata; class Mammalia; order Eulipotyphla; family Talpidae; genus Scalopus; species Scalopus aquaticus. Next base: position 73,009 of record PVIJ01001912.1, read on the forward strand.
CTTTGGACAAGTCTCTTAAACCCCAACTGGGTAGTTAAAAAAATGATAATGCAGTTTTGCATCTTTCAGTTTTTGAAAAGCTGTTGAACAATAAGGAATATTAAAGGGATGATACAGATAAATTCTCAGGAATTATTTTTTAATAGAACAATGATTTGCTTATTACTGATAGATACATCTTTTTCTTATAATCCTGTTTTTTTAATTGTCTTAAAATCACTGTGTATTAAAGCTCATAACTAAAGCATAAATTTGGATTTTAAAATTTTTTTTCATTATGAAGAGGAAAATTTTCTTTCTATAGATCTATAGAATCTTTCTATAGATCTATAGAATCTATAGAGAATCTTTCTATAGATCTATAGAATCTTTCTATAGATTCTTAAAATGCTAGTAAGAGAAGGATGAGGTTAGAAAAGGCACTGAGATTGGCTAAAAAACACTACACTCACCTTCCTCCGGCCTGGAAACTAATCAAAGACCCTCACCCAGAGAGGGGAAAGATAAATGCTCATACTACATGTGCTGAAGCTATGGCACATACATATTTTTCCAAAAGTTTTTACTCAAGTCATAGTAACAATAGTGGCCAGGCCAGTTTATATACCACCACTAGTGAATGCCCTCCACCTGGTGGACACAATTGTTATAGCATCACCCTTCATTCAGGAAAGTATTAGATGATTTAGTGACTTAAAATGATAGATAAACCTGGAGAATTTCCAGGCTGTAGCTTTCTACCACTGAACACACTCCTGTTCTTTAAGCTGATGGCCAAATGGTCCAGCTGTACATCAGAGTGTGTTAGGATTTTGTTCTCTTAATGTACCATTCCAAAATGGGGCCATATCTAGACAAACAATAAAACCTGGCAAGTTTCAGTAGAAATCAGAGTTTATCTTTACATTCTGCCCTTGTAAGTCTAAAGTCATTGTGAAGAAGAAGACTGTTTCCACCATCATGGTATTTTCTCTAGAGCTGCCCGATACAGCATCTCTAACGCACTTCTCCCATCTGGGAGAGGGCTGTTTGTACCATTCGGGAAAGAGTCACATCTACCAACTTTGTTTGCACAGAAATACTAACATGTTTGTACACAGAGCATATATAAGGAAAACATCCATGTCTTCTCAATCTTAGTATATTTCATTAGTCTCTTCTAGAAGTACTTTCTAGTAGAAAATTCATAATTTCAATGACCCTAAAGTCAGGAGAAGTTGAATTTCTGCATCAATTCCACTACTTGGTTCTTATCCAAAGAATACAAAAACACCAATTCAAAGGAATATATTCACTCTTAGGTTCACTTTAGCACTATTTACAATAACCTATTCATGGAAACAACATAAGTGCCCAATGACAGATGAGTTAAGAAGATGTGTAAATATACACAATGGAATACTAGTTATAAAAAAAAAGATGAACTCTTGCCATTTGCAACAACATGGATGGACCTGGAGGGGATTATGCTAAGCAAAATAAGTCAGGGGGTAAAAGACAAATATTAGATGATTTTACTCATATTAGAATATGGGAAAACAAAACAAAGAAACAGATAAGACCAAACAAAAACAAACTTCTGAGGGTCCAAAAAGGAGGAGAATTAGAGGCAGGGAGCAAAAAGGGGAGGAGACCCAAAGAACTACGGGAGAGGATTACTGGTCCTTTAGTGGTATGATAACATACATTTGAAGAAGTGTGTATCTATATACTCCTAAATAATTAGCTTGTTGTTAACCAATATTACTTCAATTAAAAAGCTGATACAAATAAAATTAAAAAAATAAAATTGGGAGGAACAGGGTTTCTTTTCACAACAACGAGAGTAAGTGATCCCAAAAGACTAAAAATAGACCATCGTTACTCAAATTCAGGTCAGTGTGCATAGAGCTACACAAGGGTTCTGTTAAATACTCAGCAGCAGGGGAAGTGGGTGCTGATTCTGAGCCTCACCAAAATGTGAGGACACTATAACTGTGAGGTTCACAGGCAAGAGAACTTAAAGATGACTACAGCAGTGCTATGTAGCTCTCTATCTGACTCTGAAGATTTTACTTACGGGGTACCCATTGAGAGGCTGAAAATACAGGTTTGTATCGGTGATGCACACGTGTCCAGGGTTCGTCACCAGAGGGGTCACCATTTCAGCTTTGCATTCCATGTGCAGCTGTTCAGAAACACTTTGGAATCTGAGAATATATGTTTCAATAGAAGCAAGAAAAATCAGAAGTCTGTCCACTCTCTAGTTTTACTTTATCTAAGAAGTTACAGTGTGACCTTGTATAGGATTCATCTAACCAGCACTTAGTTAAATAAACTGAGTCGAAAAGAAATCTCTATAAGTAACAGGAACAAAGCATAGAGGAACAGTCTCCACTTCTAGTTAGGATGTGAAAGAGATCCTAATAGTTGTCATTCTAACAATAAAAACTAGCTAGATAAGTTACACAATCCTCATGATTTTTAAAAAGCCATCAGCAAGCTAAAGATGCAAAGAAAACTAAGTTAAGAGACCAATGGTTGAGTAACTGGAGAAGTAACCTTCAAAGAAGGGGGCAAGGACTGTAAGATGAAGAATAATCTTTAAAGAAGCAGAGAGTGAGAGTCAGGACTAGGAAGCAAAGTTCCCAGAAACACAAAAATGCTGACTGGGGCAGAAAGCACAGTAAAATCTCCCCCCCCCCCCCCCCCCCCCGCCCCCAGTTCAAAAGCTTCCATGTTAGCCTAAGTCAACAGGCCTTTCTGACTGATAGAGATTGCTCCCCCACTGAGGTTGGCCATTTCTTAAGATAAGCAGGGTGAGGGGGGGTGTAGATGATAACATCATTAATTTTGGACATGCTAAATGAGATCTACAGATGAAAATGTTCACTGTGTGAAACAAAATCATTAAAAATTTACCTGTTTTTGTCAAATGATGTTCTAGCCAAACGTGACTGCAGAATAGCTGTTATCTATTAAACAGAACCATTTAAAAAGAATGGATATAAGTATTTATAAGTAAAATACCAATACAAGTTAATTAGGAAGACAGACAGAGCCTCAGAAATTCTTACCATTGCAGTTTGGTCCCCTAGTTTGTCAAGGCAGGATGCTCTGTGAAGCTACATTACAAATATATATAAATTTATTTTTTCTCAGATGATATGAAAATATTTCCTTAGAAGCAATGAAAAATATAATCATTCTGTAATATATTAACCGTTAAGACTGATTCTGACATATCCTGTTTATAAAATAGTTTCCCAACTCAATATATTTAAATAGATGTGCCTCATATTTATGTAAGAGATTATAGTTTGGATAAGATGTAAAAATGTCCAAAAAGTTTCCACTTGCTTTGAATTAAAGTTTCCACTTTAAAACGTTTCAAGTTAGCTTTGAACTTTCTGCCTAGTGAAGGCCTGAGCAAGGCAAAAGCTTACCTGAAGCAATGTCTCCACAACATCTTCTACTTTCCCTGAAACATCCAATTCAAAGACATATTCCATTTTGCCCTAGCAAAAAGGTAAACAAATCAAAATCAAAACAAGAGAAGTAATGTTAAGTAGCATTACTTTAAGAATTCTTCAGGTATCTGCTTGCTGTGTCCTTCCTTAATCTACCCTGGAACCAGAGGTGTAGGGAGGCAGAGTATATCAGATTTAGTGCTGTATTTATTATCTTTTTCCTTCTGTTTAACTTTGGGGCTAGTTTGTTTCTCTTTTTTTAGTTCCTAGAAGTGTACATATAGTTAGGCTTTAAAATTTGAACTCTTTCTTCTTGTATAGTATAGGCATTTATCACACAAACTTCCCTCTTAGTACTGCTTTTGCTGCCACCTATAAGTTTTAGGATGTTATAGTTTTGTTTTTGCTTATCTGGCCATATTTTTAAATTTCCCTTTTTATTTCCTTTTTAACCTACTATCAATAGTTGCTCAAGAGTGTTATTTAATTTCACTTAATTTCAGTGCTTAATTTCAATATATTTGTGACTTCTCATTCTGCTATAGATTTCTTGTGTCATTTCACTGTGTTTGAAAAGGACAGGTGTTATAACTTCAATTGTAAGTTTGTTAAGATTTGTTTTGTGACCTCCCATGTGATCTATTCTGGAGAATGTTGCATGTATCTTAAGGAGAGGATGTATTCTGTTGATGTTGGGTGGAATGACCTGTATGTGTCTATTAGATCCATTCTGTCTAGTGTTCAAATCCTGTTTCCTATTCTGTCTGGTTATTCTATACACTATTGAAAGCAGTGTATTAAAATTTCTTATTATTTTGCTGTTGTCAATTTCTCCCCTCAGTTCTGTCACAATGTTTCATGATTTTAAATACTCAGAGGTTGGGAGCACATATAAAAATATATATCACATGATGGTTAATTTTCTATTTTAAGTTGATGGCCAAGTATTTGGTTAAAAGTTATTTCTGGGTGTGTCTGTGAAGGTGCTTCTGGATGAGATTAACATTTCAATTGGTACACAGAGGAAAGCAGATTGCTCTCCCCATTGGGAGGTGGGTGGGTCTCATCCAATCTGGCAAAGGCCTGAATTAACAAAAGCTGAGCAAGAAAGAACTCTTTTGCAGCCTAGTTGTCACTGAGCTGGGACACAGGTCTTCTTTTCTCTCTGAACATGAACTATAGCTTACAAGGGTCTGGATTTCTTAGCTGCCATAGTTAAGTAAGCCACTTTCTCATAATAAATGTCTATCCTTCTGTGTATATATACACATGTGCACACACACACACACACAATTTGTTTTCTCTGGATAATCCTAGTACAGATATATATATCTTTCTCATGAATTAGCCCTTTTATCACTATATAATGTTCTTGTCTCTTGTGACAATTTCTAACTGAAAGCTTATTTTGCCTGATATAATTGTGTAAACACACACACACCACAACTGTTCTCTTTTGGACACCATGTGCAACACTGTGGGTAAGAGGGACTACTCTATTTACTTTTACCAGTGAATTTTACACTTTTATTGCTCTTGTGTTGCTGCTAAGTCTTTTTCTTTTCAACTGAAAGGGATTGTTTTATCATTTCTTGTTAGACAGTTCTAGTGTGGTGAACTCCCACAGCTTTTGTTTATGTGGGAAGCCATTATTTCTTTATTTCCTCAGGACAGATTTGTTACATATACTATTCTTAGTGGGCAGTTCTTTCTTTTAGCACTTTGAATATATCATCCCACACCCTTCTGGCAGGCAAGGTTTCTGCTCAGAAATCTACTGATAAAAATCTTATGGCGCTTATTCTATGTGTGTGTGAGATGAATTACTTTTTGCTTACTGCTTTCAAAATTGTCTTTGACTTTTGACAATGTGATTATAATGTATTTCAGTGTGGACTTCTTTAGAATTATCTTCTTTGTGATCCACTGGTCTTCTTAAACCTGAGTATCTATTTCTTTTCCCAGATTTGAGAAGTTTTAGGCCATTATACCTTGAAATAAGCTTTCTGCTTCTCTCTCTCGCTCTCCCCTCCTAGGATTCCTACCTGCTAGGTTTTCTTTTTTTTTTTTTTTAAAGATTTATTTATTTATGCATACAAACTGGGGTATAGGCCAGAGGTGTGGGGTAGTGAGAGGATTCACCAGAGACAGAGTGGGGAGCAGAACAGGCAGATCGACTGAAGTACACTGCTGAGGGGAGCAGCGGGCGAGGCAGGAGAGGTCTGCTGCTCCATGTGGGTATCTCCCTGGCCAGGGATCAAACTCCTGCTGCAGTGGCTCTGGATTGCTTAACAGTGCTCCGCTTAACCCACTGCGCCACCAGGAAGGCCACCTGCTAGGTTTTCTTCACTCTTTCATTCTTCTTCTCTTTTTCTTCCTCTAATGGTATAATTCAAGTAAGATCTTTGCCTTTGCTGGCTCTTTCTTGTCCTTGATCAAGTCTGCTCTCAAACTCTGGCTAGTTTTCATTTCTATTATTGCATTCTTCCACCATTTCCAAAATTTTTGTTTAGTTCTTTTAAGTATATTCTGTCTCTTTGCTGCATTCTCATTTTGTTCAAGCATAGTTTCCTAAGCTCGTAAACATCTTTATGATGTTTACTTTTCTTTGTCAGGTAATTTATATACCTCCATTTCTTTTTAATCTCCTATTCTGGATACTATTTATACATTTGATTGGACCATTTCTATGGTTTCTTCAGATGCACTGTAACTCTATGATGGTTTCCATTCATTTGAAAACAGTTACCTCTCCTAGTCCTTATGAACTGGCGTCAAACAGGGAAAGATCTTCACCAGTCAGCTTAGCTAGAGACTCTGGAGCTTCTCAAACCTTTTCTGTAGTTGTCTTTTCTCCAAACTTGTGCTTGTAGATTCACCGTTAGAGGGTTTAACTGATGTCCTTGGGAAAGAGCTCATAATCTTGTTTCCTCTGGGGTCAATTTGCAATTCTGCAGTTTTTTTGAGCTGCTATAAGCTATCCAATTCTTTTTGGTTCTCCACAGTTTGTAGAAATGCAGAGTATGCTACTCCTATTAGCACTTTATGAAAGGGGAGGCAGCAACCAGTCCCTTGGATGACCACCTGGAAGCTGAACCCCTGAATACAGGCTCTACTCTTCACTTTCCTCTGGAGAATTTGCTGTAACCACCTCTGTCCACAGGCCTTCTGAAAAAGCAGCCACAATGTTTTTTTCTTCTTGTTTCAGTGGTGCCAAGGCATCTGGAATAAGCCAATTCCTGTCAGAGCGCCAAGGCAGGTGAGACTGAAGTCAGTCTCTCAAGCATAATACCGAAGTCAAAACATTGGATGAATGGACCCAATCTTCTCTTTCCCTCCATAGGAAGCAACCCAGTGCTGCATCCAATTACATGGCATTATGCTGGGGGTAAGGACTAAAGTGAAAGGGTGTCACAAATTTTCTCACTAGCTTTGAGGCAACTGGTTTTATGTCCACCTGCATTGCAGGGGCTTCTTAATTGGATTCTGGATTTCACAAAGATCCATGTATTGTTAAAATCAGTGTCTCCATGAAAGGAAGGAGGGACTGGGGCTTACTATTCTATCTCATCACTATCAATGCCTTGTCTCCTTCCTTTTTAAGATCTGAGAATCCTTTGTTGTTTTAATTCACAGTGGAACAAAAGAACTTTTTTTGCTCAGACAATCACTCTTATCTTCTTTTACATAATTTTTCAACAGGACTGAGTGCAGCTTTACACTTCAAGTGGGTATCCAGACAGCCTTTAGAGGGAGAGCACCCCAGGCAGTGGTTATCAACTTGGGGGAGGGGTGTTCAACTGCCTCCAGGGGGGCTTTTGTCAATGTGTTCAGGGGTTACTGCAACAAAGGGGAGAATAGTGTAGTAGGGTCATTTAGTAAGTGGGAACTAGCTATAATATAGGGAATGGCCACACAATGAAGAACTGTGTGGCGCCAAATGCCAACAGCACCACCTGAGAGTAATTAAATCTCAGTATTGGTAGTTTCTGTATAACTGGCACATGCAAGTGTTTCTTATACATAAAATTAAAAGGCTACTTCATGTGAATTCCACAAGTTGCAGGCTGAGAAACCACAAGCTAACTTGTGCTGGGATGTGGGATGACAGTTTCCCAGAGAGAGCCATTTTTCCTAATTCACAAAGGTGTCATAATTAGGAGCACTAGGCTAGTTCCTAGGTCCTGTAAGAACGCTCTCTTCATAGGAGTTATATCCATTTAATATAAATTATATCGAAGAATAAAGGATTTAATAAAGCACAGAGTGGTAAAATGTAATGTCCATACTTTCCTGACAAGCCCTGGAAAAACAGATAATATATCAAGTCTACCCATAACTTCTACCCAATTATACATTTATGAATTATTATTAAACTATGAAACAATATTTTATAACCTATATTCCTCAAACATTAAAAAGTCAATTATCATTAATATTCAATATGTAATCCTTTAAATATATATTCTGACTGCAATTTTTAATGTAATCATTTAGGCTTTTTCTTCCTATCAGACACATCTATTTTTTTGAAGTCAAAAAGTTAATTGAAATTTCTTAGACTAAAATCTGTGGCTCTCCTGGATAATTCTGTTATACCTGCTAAATAACAAGCTTTTAAATATCCATTGTTATTATATTTGATTAAAGATGCTAATAGAGTCACAAAGTGTTATTTCTCAAAATTATGATATAAATTACTGGGAATAAATGAAAAGCTTTACTTACCCTTTCTATTTTATATGGTCCAACAATATTGTGCTCTTTAATGAAATATACCTGACAAAGACAAATCAACACTTGTAAAGAAAACAGAATTTTTCAGTTATGAGTAAAATATAAATTAGGATATTATGACTAGATGTTAAATCACTGTTACATAATTTCCATTTCCAAAAGTATTTACATTAGTGTTACTATGACTTTTAAAGTTCTAATGTTAAAATAACAAACATTAAATTAAAAAGAATCATCATGACAACAAATATTACTGATGAATAAAACATCAAAGAATTTTTATGAATGTCATCTTCTTGTACTAAATAGACAGGCAAGTCTAATCTTAGTGCTAGTTTTCTTTAGAAAATGGGTAAAATGAAGTCACTGTGGTGTGAAATATATTCACTAACATAAAGATACTTCTCTTGATACTCTCTGAGCACATGGTGTTTTCTCAGACACCAGCCCATGTAACATAAACTATACATTAACAACTATATCAAGCAAGCAACACCGTACACAAGCCACCAACCTCTTCCTGCCTGTACCCTTGTAACTCATCTCTGCCTTCCCTCCTATTCTGATGAGCTGGGCTCATCTTCTGCTGGCCTCTCAAGACCAGCCACTCTATCAGACTACATGAACCTTTCCCTACCTGTGAGCTATTCAAAAACTCTGCTTCTACAATTAAACACTACACACTCTCCCATTTTAAACAAAACCACAGATAAGAAGTTGCCCTTGGTCTCACACTCTTCTTTTGCCATTTCTTTTCCTTTTTTGTGGCAAACCTCTTTGAAGGAGCTCACTGTACTCTCTCTTGAACCCACAACAGGTTTTCACCCTTCACCTTTCACCACATTATGGAAACCATCCCTACGAGGGGCACAAAAGGTACACAGTATCTCCATGTCACCTTATCCACCAGCCAAGTCTCGGGATTTCCTTGACCCTGTTTCTTAGTTTATGTGACAGAGTTGATGACTCTTCCAAAAGTGGATTGCCACTTGGCTGTCGAGCCATTCACTCCTGGTTCTCCTCAACCTCAACAGCTGTTCCTTCTATTCTCCTGTAGAACCACTCTCTTCCCAACCTCTAATGTTAGAGCGCTTCAGGGTCTTAGTCTTAGTTCTCCAACCTCTCCTTCCACATTCAGTCCAAGGAAATCTCATCCAGCTCCAGGACTTTAAGAAAAAAAAGCCATGGACCTCACTGGTGGTGCAGGGGTTAAAGTCTCAGTACTATCAAGCTATCCACAGCAGCCAGTGATCCCCAGCCAGCGCAGCAGACCTCTCAGGTCTGGACCACTGCTCCCCTCAGCAGTGGATATCAGTAGATCTGCCTGTTTTGCTCCCTACTCTGTCTCTGGTGAATCCTCTCACCGCCCCGCACCTCTGGCCTACACCCCAGTTCTTGTATGCATTAAATAAAAAAACTTTAAGAAAATAAATCCATCTTTCTAGCCTCAGCCTCCTCCCAGACACCCCTGACCCCCTAATGCTTCCAAATACCTGCCAGACTTCTTGCAGAGGTCACATTTGCAAGCCCCGCCTGGTCCTCCCCAAGCTTCTTTACTGGATACAAGGCACTACTAGCCACCTAGTAGAAGTGCACTCCTGATTCTTTTTTCCTTTATACCGTGTAACTAACCCATCAGCCTGATGTTTCTTCAGAGTATTTCCAGACACTGATCACAGCTCATCCTTCTGTTGCTAACATCCTGGTCCACAATACCTGGGTCTGAACACTCTTAAAGATCTCCTTGCTTCCGCTCTTATCTCCATGAAGCATGTTTTCTGTACTCATACTCCAGAGAGATTTACAAATAAGGCAGACTGGGCCCCTTCTCTTTCAGTTCTTCAACGGTTTTCTTTTTTTGTGCTTTAGCTCCTTACTATGAGCCACGAGGTCCTCCATGACATGGTCCCTGGTGCGCTCTATACTTCCTTCTGAGCACACTCCCTTATGGCGATGGCCCAGGGGGGCTCACCTCACTGCACCTTCTACCTGAGATGTTCACTTCTCAGGGTCTTGGCCCCTGCCATGCTCAGTAACTAGAACATCACACTCAGGATAACTGCATGGATCACTCCCTCATGTCTTCAAGTGATATTTTCAGAAAGGCATCCCTGATATTTGATCTAAAGTAACACATGCATATTCCTTATCATTTTCTATCCTTTTATCCCACTTTCATTTTCTTCGTGGCATTAACAACTTACTGACATTATAGGGGATCCTTGCTTACTGCCTGTTGCACCCATTGAAAGGTAAAGTCCATGGAGAGATATTCTGTCCTTCCCAACATATCTAAAGCCTTGAATATAATACTTACTGAATATATGAATAAAACTACTAATTCGGGCTCCCTGGTGGCACAGGGGTTAAAGTCTCAGCACTAGCAAGCTATCCCCAGCCTCTGCAGCATGAGTTCAAGCCCTGGCCAGGGAGCTGACCCACATGGCACACTAGACCTCTCCTGTCTCACCCGCTGCTCTCTTCACTGCTCCCCTCACTGCTCCCCTCTGCCTGTTTTTATTTATTTTATTTTATTTATTTGTTTAAAAATTTATTTTTATTTATACATACAAAGCTGGGATATAGGTCAAAGGTGTTGGGAGGGTGAGAGGATTCACCAGAGACAGAATGAAGAGCAGAACAAGGCAGATCAACTGAAATATACTGCTGAGGGGCGCATTGGCAAGGTAGGAGAGGTCTGCTGTGCCATGTGGGAAGCTCCCTGGCTAGGGATTAAACTCCTGCTGCAATGGCTGTGGATAGCGTTACAGTGCTGAATCTTAACCCCTTGCGCCACCAGGGAGGCCCAGATCCACCTATTCTGCTCCCTACTCTGTCTGTGGTAAATCCTCTCACCCCCAGTACCTCTGGCCTACACCCCAGTTCTTATATGCATAAATAAATAAAAATAAATCTCTCAAAATAAATAAAACCACTTTCTTTACACATTCATATAAAAACTCCTCTTTATTCTACCTATGAAAGAAAGTTTTGGGGGCCTCCCTGGTGGCCTAGGGGTTAAGTCTCAGTGCTATCACCACTACAGCCTGAATTTGATCCCCGGCCAACCCACATGGTACAGCAGATATCTCCTGCCTTACCCACTGCTCTGTATTTCAATAAATCTACCTGTTCTATTCTCCACTGTCTCCGGTGAATCCTCTCACTCCCCACAACTCTGGCCTACACCCCAGTTCTTCTACACACACACACACACACACACACACACACACACACACACTTTTAAAGCAAAACTCTAAAACTTAAAGATAACATATTCCTGAAACATTTTAGACTAGTAGCAATATAAAAAAAAAAAAAAAAACATAAGTTGCATTTTCTGGTTGTGCACTTAACCCAGGAATCTTAAAATAATACTTGAAAGAGTAGTTTGTGTCTAGGCACCCTTGATATTAACCTGATTTCCAGTTTGATATAAGACCTATTCCATAAACTATCAAAAGTAGCTGGAGGGGTTAGGGTGCTTTACTTCTAAGTCTGAAGTTATTAAAGTTTTACTAAAATGTATGTATTTTAATGGAACTGAAAAACTGAATCCTCCTTTCAAGATATGGACTTCCTACAACAAGGCCATGGTATAGAATGATATCAGAAATGACAGCACATGTTCAGACAATAATTGTTAATAATGGGGTTCCTTCTCTAAGGTGATACATGTGCTATACCTATTTTCCTATGTCAGTTAAAACAAAGTGAAGTGAAAGAGAAACTGAAATAGTGCATTCCTATAAACAAACAGAATCACCTAATCTGGTAATTCTTAGCTTTCACAAAATAATTTTTAGTATCATTAAAAAATGTTCCACGAACTAAGGGTTCAGTGATCAGATGCCACTGGGGAAACTCTCTCTGCTCCTAATGATTTCCCTCCTTGAGACCCTCATGCACCGTCATATGTTAAGCCCAGAGGTAAAGAAATCTTTGTATCCCATAGGTTTTCCCACCTTTACTAGGTCACAGGACTTTTCTTTGAACACTTCAAGGAACTAGAGCTCTGCAGAAGAGTTGAGAAAATATTCACCTACTATGACCCTTTCATTTTAAAAATGAAGAATGTAATAGCAGGTGATGGTCTCAACTCATTTCTTATTTATAGTGTTTTAAAAATCTATAGTCCTTAACTATAGGACAGGAGTAAAACCACGTTTTCATTTACCTCTGTATTGTAGCATCAAACACAGTACTGGATACGTAAATGTACACAGATTAAATATGAAATGAATAAAAGGTCATGACCCCAAGTGTCTTAATTATGAGACTACCCATCCTGAGTAGTTGGCCGTCATCTTGAGTCAACTTGACATCAATTTAAGAGACTTGCACAGGCCTCTCCTTCTAAATGGCTAAGGAGGCTACCAGGGGAACTGTAGTCCTATTATACAACCCTCACACAGCATCAACACACTCCTGAGGATGAAACCACAGCCTGCAAGAGTCACATACGTAATAAACATTAAGGATCTCATTAGGGATTACGACTTTTTTTTATTTCTCAGTTATTAAAATTTTAAAGCATTTAACCATCTATTCCAATGGTCTTCATTAAGAGCTCCACAAAATTAATAACTTTACCTTGAAAAAAGTGTGCATCTGTGTGTATTCAGGCTAGGAAAAAATAATTACTGTGTTTCTTACCTGACTGAAAGTGAGTGAAATTCCCCCAGATTTCTCCCTAAAATGCAGAGAAAAGTGATTAAATATATACAATTCTTTGGTAGGAATAAAATTAAACAGTGTTAGTAACAATGGCATACTTTGCAAAGTGTCTATTGGCTCCATCTTCTCCGTGTTTTCCTATTTTTATACAATCTCGCAAAGGAATCTGGAAAACATTGAGAAAAAAAATTTTTTTTTTTAAAAAAGTAAAGGTAAAATGTAGCAATATCTCTGTTCACATTTTAAATGCATTTACCTTAATGATGGGCTGGGATATTGCATCCGGTTCAAAAATAACTGACTTTGAACATATTTTTAAGGAACCTCTGATTTTCCTAGAGATCAAAGTACAATGAATTATTATATATGGACATAACAAAAGTCACAAAAGAATCATACATTTTAACTAGGAAGTAGATGACTAAAACATCAACTAATAAAAGATCAACAACCTAATTAAAGAGAAAGGTATGAAAGGTTGGAAAACACAGAAAAATAATTTTCCTTACCTCCACTTCTCTAGAGGTTAATGAAATTTGCACATATTGTAATTATGGTTTCATTTATTGAGCTCACCTCGTGCCTTTTATGTTTATTACCTCATCTGTACCTCCCAACTACTCTGAGAGAGAAACAAAGGATCAGAAAACTAATTTTTAAGAAACACTGATTCTAACCTGTCTCCAATAAATGCTGTTGACTTTTAATTTCTTAAAACTGAAAGGACTATTCAAAAGGCAATAATGAATATCTAAAATTCAGAGGACAATGTTGAGTAGATAAAGGAATTTTTTTAATCTATAATTATGGAAAAACAACAGAGTTTGAATTTAGTACATCAAATACTTTAATAGGGATTTGGGGGTATGTTGGAATTTAGGGAAAAAAATTCTAAGATAATAAGCAATTTTAAAGACTGCTTAATGCAGGACTATCTAGTAAATCAGTTGTAGACTTTACTGTTTTTATCCTTTCCTGGGATATTTATACGGTTTCAATAAGTTTTTGGTAAAATTTGTTTATCATTTTAGAGACCATTGTTAATGGAATTCACTGAAGTCACTTGCTATTTTTTGATGCTCAATTTATCCCATTTTTGCCTGTTATTAGCCTCAAGTTGGCCTTTGTGATCTTTTAATTCAGTTTGCAATTGCCTTTGATATATTCCTTTCTTATGACAAGATGTTCCCGATTCATCTCACACATTTTCTGCCTCAGACTCAGACTCAGTCATTTCTCCAAAGAGTCCTCATTCCTTTTAGTGGAAAGTGGTATTCAGAGATCATAATCACTGTGTTCATTGTTACCAGGATGGTTCTAGGCCTTTTCAGAGGATAGAGTTAGAAAACACTTTCCTTTAGAAGACAAGCATACAAATCCATGTAAGTATTTCCAATTCAAATGGAAGATTATAAAGCTTTCACTTAACTCCTTTATTATTAAAAAAGTATATGAATTCATGTAAGCATTTCTAGTTCAAATTAAAGATTATAAGGCTTTTACTTTAATTCCTTTATTATTAGACTTATGTAAGATTATGTCTCTTTTATGTGGAAAAGTTTGTTCCTGAAATTAACATATTACTTGCTTTATTTAACTATATAAATCTATGTGCATGTGTATATAATAAGTTTTAAAATAATGCCAATAATAATTAATAACAATATGACAACTAAAGCAATTTACCACATCTTTGTAACTCTTTTCTAATTTAGGATATATCTTATCAGGGACACAGTTAAAACACTGTATTGTGAAGTTGACAATACAATTCTTTTCTGCGGCTCACCTCTAAGTTTAAGAAAAGTTAAGTTCATTTGTCTCATTTTCTTTCTGATTTTTAATCTGTACTGTTTCTCTTGAAATTTAATTCCATATTAAAATACATAAAATATTTTTAAAAATTAAAATATACAAAAACAATTTTTACTTTGATTCTTATTTGTTTATTTATTTTTACCTTTATTTTTTATTTAAATAAATACTACACAGCCTTTATCTTACAGGATAAAACTTGAATAACATGGAAAATTAAAGAGTTTCTCCAACATGAAAGCGTTTTCCAAGTTGTGGCCTATTGCTGCCAAAGGACATAGCAAAGGAAATTATTAGCAGATACATTTTTGCTGAAATTATTAGCAGATACATTTTTGTTAGTATTTTGTCTTAACAAAATACTAACAAAACAAAACATTAACCAAACAAAACATTAACCAAACAAAACATTACAACGTGGCATTTTAAACAAACAAAACACTTCATTACTTTACATACTTTTGCACATAGTTTTCAGAAGATATGACCAATGAAACAGATACCTGTTTTTATAGTAATGAGTAGCAGATACTAAAAAAGCAAGAAAGCAGGTTTTGCTTGCAGTTTAAGTTACTCATTTTGAAAGTGTTGATTTTACGGTCATTAATTTGTAAGACCACAACCCAAATAATTGAGAGTATAATTACAAATGTAATGTAAGAAAAAAAGTGATGTAATGAATCATAGGCTTACTCAGGTGATTTAATATACCTAAAATCGTAAAGAAATGAGAACACACTGTTTCCTAGATTTGAAGTTATAACAGCAAATTACAAATCACCTCTTCTCATTACTTTCCAAACAGGAAGGAAGGGGTATCTACATGATTTTAAAATATCAGACAACATTTAATTTTAATTAATAATTTTAATATCGGACATGTTTAATTTTAAAATCTCAGACATCGAAAGGCTGGTTAGTCCATGGAGATCCAAAATATTCCTTACCTTTCATTCTGGCTGCCCCGGAGTTGAACATGATTAGCTGTATGCTGTTCAAAGTAGTATTCTTCCAAGTTAAGCATCAGCAAGGAAAATCTAAATTTAGACCAAAAAAAAACTTTCATGTTTATTGTTCTTAGAAAGTATAAAGAGATAGTATATTGAAAGTGTCTTTCCCTAAAGTACTTTTCCATTCATTAATTCGCCAAGTACTTATTAAGCATTCATTATCATATGCTAGTGGTGGACAGAAATACCTTGCCTGGCAGGATTAATAACCACTATGCCCAAAACAGGTAGATTTATAATTATTTTTTATTTATTATCCCTTTACAGAAACACCAGAATTCATGAACTTAACCTTATTCTTGCCTGAACAAAGCTTGGAACTTTCCCACTTATTGCATTTTTATCCTTTGTTTCTCCTGAATGACACACGAGGCTTCTCGACCTCCTGTTTTCACTACATACTTCACCCTCCAATGTCATGTCTCAGTGTTTTTGGGATTTTCCTTGCGGTCTCTGAGAAAGACATATCATTAGATAACCCCCTGTAATAACCAAATCTAATGCTTTGTACACAATGGGAATTTAAAATAGTTCTTTTTAAAGTTTTAACTCCTTTAACATTTAAAGATAATTTAAAAATACTAATTTAGTCACACAGCCACAGAAACAAATATGGAGACCGAGACCTGAAAACAAGGGTTTTGTTTGTTTCATGGTAAGGACCAAGAAACAGCAACACATTAGGGTTATAAGGGCAAGCTTTCATAAAATGGGCGGGACTTGAGATGGGTCTTGAAGTCCTGGTGTGCTAGAGAAAGATATTTATTTACATTAAACATGGCAGATTAGGGGCCACCCCGGTGGCCTAGGGGTTAAGTCTCAGGGCTATCACCTCAAAGGTCTGAGTTTAATACCCAATACCCAGCCAGGGAGCTGACCCACATAGGGGAGCAGACCTCTCCTGTCTTGCCTGCTGCTCCCCTCAGCAGTGTATTTCAGTAGATTCATATGTTCTGCTCCCTACTCTGTCTCTGGTGAATCCTCTTACTCCCTAGACCTCTGGCCTGCACGCCAGTTCTTCTACACAAAAATAAATAAATAAAATTAAAGAAAAAGAGCCTCCCTAGTCTCAGCCTATGAAGCTATAGTCACTGCAGCACAAGTTTGATCCCCAGCCAGGAAGATTCCTGGTGCAGCAGACCTCTCCTGTCTCACCCACTACTCCCCTCAGCAGTGTATTTCACTGCCTGTTCTACTCCCCACTGTGTCTCCGGTGAATCCTCCCTCTCACCTTCCCACACCTCTTGCCTAGACCCCAGTTCTTGTATGCATAAATAAATAAATCTCCAAAAATAAGTTAAATTAAATTAAGTTAAATTTTAAAAAAAATGATTTTAAAGATAAAGATTTCAATCTTTATGTGTTTATTTCTGTTGTTTCTGGGGACATTACTAAATTTAAGTAAAATTATTTTAAAATGGTAATACCCACAGAACAAAGCAAGTTGGGAGACATAAACACAGATAAGAGATATCAACTAATTTGTAAGAAAAGAAAAGGAGATGGGAGAATTCAACTGTGATCAGAAACCAGAATAGCAAATAGCTCCAAAGAAGGTATCAACCAGGAGAAAGTCAACTCAAGTTACAGTCTGGCTAAAAGTTCCCCAATTACAGCTATCAGGTACAAAGAAGGCAGGGGTGAAGCATAGGGAAATGATTCTAGGTCTGAATGAAGGCAGCGGCTCAGATTTCTCCCCTGATGGCCATCTCTGCCTCACTCTGGTGCATGGTTTGTCTATCTAAAAATGAAAAAATGGATCCAAACCTGACATCAAATACAGTGGAGAGCAAAGCTGAAATGTGAAAAGGGAGTGACCATGCAGAAAGAAAAAAATACATGAACACTAGCAGGAAGATATATACCACCTTAAGCAGGAATCTTGTGGATTATCTTTGGAAAAAAACAAAATAGTACCACAGAAAAGGGATACAGATATTGGTATTTAAAAGAGTTAGACCTCTACAACATCATCCCTTAGAGAAGAGGCCTGCCCACAATGACAAAAAAATGACATGCTTTAATTACACTTACAAATCAATGAACAATTTCAAGATCACCATTTAGTTACATGAAGAATAAGACAAAAGTAGCATGAGAATACAACTTGAAGGAGTGGAGAGCATGCAGATAATGGAGGAAAAGGTCAAAAGACTGTAATTAATATCCTTACAAAGAAGAAATTAGATCCACAAAACAAGAAGAGATTGTTCATTAAAAAAAATTAAACTGAAAGTAAAATACCTAATAGATTTAAAATAATGATAGCAGAAACCAGCTTTAGCATCTTAATTAAGGTAACTTTTATTAGGCTCTCCTTCATTTTAAAATCCATGAACTAGAATTAATCATAGGCTTAACTGTCACAACTCAATCTAAAATGTTCACAATTACATATTCTGAATTTCAATATAATTGTAAGAATTAGGATTGATTGATAGTAGTCCTTTGATGTATCAGATAATTTCCAGGAAAGTATAAATCAGAGGAATACTTATAAATCACCTTGTCCCTTACTTTTAGCTTGTATCTTGATGACTCAAAACACTCTACATGAACTGAAGCAATGCACCTCTTCCTTCTCCCTCTTGATCTCTCCCCTCCTCTTAGAGAGAAGGCAAAATAATCATTCTTTAATAAGACAATGTATGCATACAAAGCACAAGAACCTATATGAACAACTAGTTCTTCCATATAGTTATTAAAATATACTATATCCTTAATATTATTAAGATGCCTATATTACTGAAAGCAATCTACAGATTTAGTACAATCCCTATCAAAAAATCAGTAATCCCTATCAAAATCTCAGTAGCATTTCTGCAGAAATAGAAAACTCCTAAAATTCATATTGAATCTCAAAGGACAGTAAATAGCCAAACAACTCTGAGAAAGAAATGAAAAGATAGAAGCCTAACATTTCCTGGTTTTAAAATATGTTACAAAGCTATAGTAATTAAAGCAGTGTGGTACAGGCACAGAGACAGAAATAGACCAATGGACTACAACAGACAACACAGAAACAAATCTACATGTACATAGTCAAATGATTTTTGGCAAGGGTTCCATGGGCACACAATGTAGAAAGGATATTATCTTCAACAAATGGCATTAGAAAAACTGGATATTCACATGAAAAAAAAGAACGTAATCTTTACTATACACCACATACAAAAACTAACTCAAAATAATTGAAGACCTAAATGAAAGAACTGAAACTCTAAAACTTCTTGGAAAAAAACACAGGGAGAATCTGCATGACATCTGATTTGACAATAATTTCTTGTATATGATACTAAAAGCACAGACAAGAGAAGCAAAAATATACAAACACGAATATGTCAAACTTTGTAACTTCTATGCATAAAAAAATCAACAGTGAAAAGGCAACCCACAGAATGAGAGAAAATATTTACAAATCATTTATCTGGTAAGGAATTAACAATATGTAAAGATATTAAACAATATGTAACCAACAATATGTAAAGATTCCTACAACTCAGTAACAAAATCTCAATTAAAAAATGAGTAAAGGACTTGAATAGGCACTTCCTCAAAGAAGATATACAAATGGTCAAAGAGTTATATAAAATGATAGTCGACATCACTAAACATCAGGAAAATGCAAATCAAAACCACAATGAGCTATCACCTCATATACTATTTAAAAATAAACAACAAAATAGAAAATAACAAGGGTTGGTAAGGATGTTTAGAAACTGGGATTGTAAAATGGTGCAGCTGCTATAGAAAACAACATGGAGGTTCCTCACAAAACTAAAAACTACATAGATCCAGCAGTCCCACTTCCAAGGCAAAGAGTTGAAAAAAGGATCTCTAAGAGATATTTGCATATCCATGTTCACTGCAGCACTATTCACAATAGCCAAGAGGTGAAAGCAACCTAAATGTCCATCCACTGATGAACAGATAAGAAAATGTGGTATACAGAGTCATGTGTTGCTAACAGCGTTTTGGTCAACAATAGGCTGCACATAACCGTGGTGGTCCCAGTTGGCTATCCCATACAGACTAGGTGTGGAGTAGGCAATACCATCTAGGATGATAGTATTTCACTCTGTGGCATTCTCATAAATAACAAAATCACGCAATGAATGTATACCTGTTGTTAAGCAAGTCATGGCTATCTGCAGTGGATTTTTTTTTTTTTAAAGAAGAAAATCTTGTCATATGCACAACAAAGAGGAACCCTGAGGACATTTTGCTAAGTAGAATAAGCCAGTTGTAAAAAGACAACTACTACATTATTCCACTTATGGTGGAATTCCACCAATGGTCTCTTGACCATTGGTATTCCTTAGTACCTAAAGTAGTCAAATTCTTACTAACAGAAAATAGAATGGTGGTTGCCAGGACTTGGGGATAGGAGAAAGGGTGGAGCTGCCCAGTGGGTAGGGCTCAGTTTTGCAAGATAAAAATGTTCTAGAGATGTGGACGCAATGTGAACATACTTAGTACTGGATTATGCATTTCAAAATGTTTAAGAGGGCCTCACTGGTGGCACAGGGGTTAAAGTCTCAGCGCTATCAAGCTATCACCAGCCACTGCCACACAGCAGACCTCTCCTGTCTTGCCCGCTGTTGCCCTCAGCAGTGTATTTGAGTGGATCTGCCTTTTCTGCTCCCCACTCTATCTCTGGTGAATCCTCTTACCCCTTGCACCTCTGACCTACACCCCAGCTCTTGTAGGCATAAATAAAAATAAATCTTAAAAAAAATAAAAATGTTTAAGATAGTAAATGTTATGTGCTTTTAACCACAACAAGAAAGATAATTATATCAATGCTTTTACTGCTAAAGTCACTATTTTGGTAAACTAATTATATCCCCCTTATTTGGAAAGACATGTAAAACACATGATGAAGGGATATAAGCAAACTATAGTAATAAAACTAAAGGAATAATGAAAATTTTTGAGTCTTTCTCTTTGTACTGAAATGTTATCATTTTTAAATCTTAACATTTAAAATTCTTAAATTTTGTATTTAAAAAAATTACAATGAAGTTTCATGGTGTTACATATGATTTTCAAACTGCATTTTATGAAGTAAAAAGTTCCATACTTTAAAAAAAATTATAATCACATTTATAATCTTATGTTCTCAGTATTGTATCAAACCATAAATTATTTCTTTAGGAGTCTCTTGACCATTGGTATTCCTTAGTTTTCTCCATCTTTACAGATATGGTGGCATTCTCTTTAGATAAATTTCCTCATTCAGCAACTCAACTTCCCTAAAAAGATGCTGTCTCATCCTCACGTCACCCATATTTTAAAGCATTCTACTCAACACTTAACCAATAACATAGATCGGCCCTCACACTTGCATTCAAAACCACTCAAAAATTATTCAGCACACAGTTGATTAACAGTACTTATAATGGATCTACAAGACTTTGCTAATGAATCATTTCTCTAGTTTGGAAACATAACACAGGCCTCACTCAGTGTGCTGAGGATGGCAAAGTGGCCCAGATGGGATCAAGTGCTATGATGCCTTAATGACACATGCACAGGCATAGGAAAAGACATGAATCTCTACTCAAATAACCCAATACCATCCTTGGATAAAGACAGACTGTAGAGCCTACCACCTGATTTACTATGTTTGGGTATTTTTGTAAGCTTCCTAAATGGTCTCCGAAACAAGGAAAAATATTTAAAAATGTTGACCAGAAAAGGGCAAGAATACAGTCCTGTGACCCACCATTAGAAAAAGTCCCTTAAAAGACATTTTGAACAGCAACCTCTGAATAGACTGAAACTATTACTTCACCTAATATTAATGTTAATGTCTTTTCGGTTCTGTTATTCAGCTACCACAAAAACGAACATTATTTTATTCTCTGTGAAAGTTCAGATAAACTAAATCTACTACATTTTCCTGAACTACCAGTCAGAAATCTGTCCAAAGAGATTAGATTAGCATGACATGACTTCATAGTGAATTCATACAGGAGACTGGTAACAACTTCTGTCATAGTGGTTTATAAATAATCTGATCTAGAATCAGCACCAAACCTTATGCACATTTTTTTCTGAACCTTTCAAAGTTCCTAGATCATTCAAACAATTCTATGGTTCCACACTCAAACTCTTGCAGGAGCCTCTTGCCAAGAGACACAGCACCTGGGGGCCCACTGCATCTTCACCCATCTTACCTTCATCTGATGCTCAGTATCACTGACAGATACAAAATTAGAGCCACTTTCTCTGTCTATGGTCAATTTTACACTACTTGGCGGTGTAAAATTTACACTACCTAGGTAGCACAACCTAGTTTTAAACACAACTTTAGGAAACTTTAAGCTTTTAAAAATTCATATTTTTTAAAGCCACTAATTATTTGGAGCTTTAACTTCTTTTTTTTTAAGAATTATTTATTTATTTATTTATTTTTAATTTAGACATACAAACTGGGGTACAGGCCAGAGGCGTGGGGAGGCGAGAGGGTTCACCAGAGACAGAGCGGGTAGCAGAACAGGCAGATCAGAAATACACTGCTGCGGGGAGCAGCGGGCGAGGCAGGAGAGGTCTGCTGCACCATGTGGGATTCTCCCTGGCCGGGCGTCGAACTCGCATCACCGCTGCTGACAGCTCCACAGCGCAGCGCTTAACCGCTGCGCCACCGGGGAGGCCCTGGGGCTTTAACTTTTATGATGAAAATTACATGTCTGTGGCGTCCTCTTAATCTGTCCTTGGTTGTTATCCTTTATATATAAAAAATAACAACTATTAGCTCAGTGAACACTATTTGTACAACCACTGAAAATTTATTTGCTAGTCTGATTTTTTGTAACTTTTCATCAAAGATCATTTGGAGGTTCTAAATTATATTTTTAACAGTTTCTCAAACTTCTTGGGTAAAAAGCCTTTCTAAAACTGTCAGTTCTGACCTATCTTATTTTTTTCCTCAAAGCTTCCCACATCTGTCTTCTTAAAAACCTAGATTCTCTGTAAGACAGAATCCTTCTTAATACTCCTGGGTTTCAACAATAAATAGCTTGATATGACTGCTTTTGTTCTGAAGGTTTTTGGTATTACTACTTGATTAATTTCTCTTAAACATTCAGAATTTAAATAACATTCTTATGTTTTCTGCCTAAGACTCATTAAAATTTCAGTAGGGAAGTCAAGGAACTGTAATTATATCTCACTGAGCATAAGGTCTCTGTCATTTTCTGTATTTCCACTTCCTGTTTTCAGTCTGCATCAGGTACACACTGGCCATTTTTTCCACCCACTTAGGTGGCCTACGACAAGTGAACACAGTTATCTCTGTTCCTCTTTTCTGTTAGTTCTCTGAGTCTTCTCCCTCTGGTTCATGGATTTCCCTGCCCATGTGTATCTTCTTTACACACAAAGTCCACAGCTTCACCTAACAGGCCTTTCATTTTGAATAGGTCTGTAGCTTTTTATCACTAGCAGCCAATCTTAGAGCCTACCCTAAAAACCTTCAGTAACACATATTAAATCATTTTTATTATCTGTGCTCTACATATTTGCATAGAAACATCTGAGGGAACAAATGTTATTTCTAGTCCCTGAACAAATTGTTTTCTCATGTAAATTTCTGCCCTCACTCCAGAGCATTTCACCTCTTGCCTGCTATACCCCTGTGTAACCAATTTCACTATTTCATCTGGCCTTTTGATCTCTTCACTTAGGCTAAGTTTAAAGCTCTATCACTAGCTCAGACTCTAGGAAATTACATTCTCCTCTGGCTATGAGATGCAGTTACTTCTTGATGAAGATGGTTCAGATATTGAATTCCCTTTCACAGGTATCATCTATAAAGCCAGCTATTTCTATTTTCAAGTCTCAACTAACCACGAGAACAAATGCCAAAATATCACCTACACTCTCAAAGTCTTTCAATTTCCTCATCAAGGGTCATAACCCTGGGTGATGTTTCATGCACCTTGCCTATACTAGGAAAAAGATAAAGTACGTAGCCTGAAGAAACAAACCAACCAAAAAGATGGATGTGTAATTTTATTATCTAAAATGGGGTTTCTCAAACTTTCATGCCTGCACAATCATCTAGGGATCATGTTAAGCTGCAGATTCTGGTGCAGTAAATCTGGGATGGGGCCTGAGATTCTGCACTTGGACAAATTCCTAGGCAATACAGATACTGCCGGCCCAAGGGTCACACTTAGAGAACAGAGTTCTAATATCCACCAAAACGAGGCACCAATGATTTCTGACTCAGTTTAAACTTCAGAGATGACATTAAAGTAAGCCCTGCTTTGGGGGATGTGTCTTTAAAACTGTTACAAAGGTCGATGTCATGTATTGTTTTGCCTATGTTTTCTTCCATATATTTTATGGTTTCAGGTCTTATGTTTAAGTCTCTTATCCATTTTGAATTGATTTTCATGCATGGTGTGAGGTACTAGTCTAGTTTCATTTTCTGCATGTAGTCATCCAGTTTTCCCAGCACCATTTGTTGAACAAACTGTCCTTGTTCCACTGAATATTCTTTGCACCTTTATCAAAGATTAATTGATAGTGAAGGAAAAGATTAATAGGCTGGGATTGCATCAAACTTTTTTTTTTGCATCAAACATTTTTCTGTACAGCAAAAGAAACACTAATCAAAACAAAGAAACAGCCTACAGACTGGGGAAAAATTTTGCATTCCATACAACAGACAAGGGACTGATCACAAAAATCTACAAAGAACTCAGATGACTCAGCAAAAACAAAGCAAAAAATCCAGTCAAAAAATGGGCAGAAGAACTTAAAAGATACTTCTCCAAAGAAGAAATGCAAATGGCCAATAGGCATATGAAAAAATGCTCAACATCCCTCATAACCAGGGAAATGTAGATATAAACCACAAGGAGATACCACCTTACACCAGCAAGAATCGCACATATTAAAAAAAAGGGAACAACAAATGTTGGCGAGGATGTGGAGAAAAAGGAACGCTTCTACACTGCTGGTGGGAATGCAAACTGGTCCAATCACTGTGGAAAGCTGTATGGTGGTTCCTCCAACCGCTAAAAAAGAAGCCTCCATACGACCCAGTAATACCACTTCTGGGAATTTACCCAAAGGACACAAAAACATTAATAAAAAAAGAGACATGAACCCGTATGTTTACTGCAGCATTATTTACAGTAGCTAAAATATGGAAATAACCCAGATGCCCAAAAATAGATGACTGGATTAAGAAGATATGGTGTATATATACACAATGGAATACTATTCAGCATTCAAAAAAGATAAACATATGCAATTCGCAGCAATATGGATGGAGCTAGAAGGGATAATGCTCAGCGAAATAAGCCAGAAAGAAAGAGAAAAATATCGAATGGTTTCACTTATAACAGGAATATAGGGGAACCAAACAAGAAATAGACATCCAGCAAGGGAAGGGGAGTATAAGGACTCAAAAAGGGGTAGAAAAGAGCACAAGGGACTATGGTGACAGTTCACAGGTGAATTGGCGGTGGGTAACCTATGGGAAATACACAATAATGTGAAAAATATGAATAATAATAATAAAAAAAAGGTAAGCCCTGGTCTCGTATTGAAAACAGCAGTGGCATGTTATGGTTGAAAAGGGGTTGGATTTATATCAGTGAACATTTGTTCTAGCCTTAGTTCAGCTATGAATTGGCTATTAGGCTTTTAGTTGATTCACTTTTTTACTTAGGTCTCAGTTGTAAAATTAAGGAGAAGGAGCTATAGATTACCTCAAAGGTTCTTAACCATTGAGTTTATAGATTTATTAAAAAACTTGGGTTTAAAGAAATGAGCAGGAATTCCTTTTCAGGCATTATGCCAGGTTAGATATTCAGAGAAACAATCTCAGTACAGATCTCTAAATTTCAGGCTACATTGCTAAAAAAATCTTTTCAAATGCATGGCTGAGGGGATGATAAAGTAAGGGAAAGTCTAAAAGAAACAAACACAAGGTAACAGGCACTGAAGTAGCCTTTCGTCCTGGAGACTTTGCCCAGTACTACAGTAGCAGAGATCCTAAATTCATCAGGGCCCATGTGCCCCAAGGGGACAGTCATGGGGATGAAGAGGCATAGGATGAAGAAAAAGTTAGGTGGAAATAAAGCCAGCCACCCACCCCCACCTTGAGGTAGTAGGCTGGATCTTGGTTCTGGGCTGGGGGTAAAATAAGTCCCTCTTGAGAATCATAAAGCAAAAGAGGGAAGTAAAATTAGTGAATGATGGTCACCATAAACAACTAATTTATTTTTTGTGTTTGCTTTTTCTGAAAGGTATGTTTAAAGAGAGAAACGAGGGCCTCCCTGATGGTGCGGCGGTTAAAGCGTCCGCACTATTAAGCTATCTCCAACCACTGAGGCCTTTCAACCCCTCACCTACCTCTGGCCTATACCCCAGTTCTTACATGCATAAATAAATAAATCTTAAAAAAAAAACAGAGAGAAGAACATGAAAGGTATAACAAAGAAACAGACATTTTTTCAAGAATGACCAGCAGTTATAAATGATCCAAACAGAACTATTAACTAAAAAATATAGCAACTGAAATTAAAACTTAAATTAACGGGATAGGCATATTAGGTAACTAGAGAGAAAATGAGTACATTGTAAGACCAATTTAAGTAACCCACAATGCAGTGCAGAAAATGAAGATATATATAAAAGTCATTATGAGACATGAAAAAATGGGGGAGAAACAGTATTTCAAGAGTTAAAGTCTTGGGCCAAAGCTTGCAAAACCATCTCAGTTTTAGGAGCCCTAACCAGGGCAGAGGAGTAAAAAGAAATCTCTATATAGACAAACAGTAAAACACTACAAAGAAGAGATCTTAAAAACAAAGAAAAGAGAGTCTACTTACAAAGAACAATTAAGACTTAAAATATTATTGGTTTGTTGCAGGTTGGCCTCTCACAAAGCTCCATGGAAACCTACTATGGTCTGTGTTTAAGGCACACTGCTGTGTTCAACCACAAGCTTTCGAACCCTGGACCTTAATCATACCAGAGAAAGAGCTAGTGGTTCTCTAACCATGACCAGTGACAGAACAAATCCTGCTGCTATCCTGATACATCACACAGACTCAGCCTCAAGCCACAAATGGTGAACTGAAGTTCCATCACAGGTAAGCTCGACTGCGTCCTGGCCCTTGGGTCACTCCAAGGCATCCCGGTTTCTCTTGGAATCTGAAGCCTAACCTGGCCAAGTAACTAAGTGCTACATCTGGGGAGCATGTCACACCAGTTACTGACCTTTTCTCTACTGAGTTTCCCCCAACAAATGCTGTTCCAGCAAGTCTGGTACATATTCCCTGGCCATTTGCACCATCTTCAAAATGCCGAGAGAATTTATATATCTAGCAAAACAGGGCAACAGAAAGACATGTTCAGAAAGTAAATAACAAGCATAGTTTACTACCATCAGAACCTCATCAAGCAACTTCTAAAAAATATTCTTCAGGAAAGAGAAAATAATTCCATAGAAAAGATAGGACATGAAGAAGGGATGCTACACTAAAGCAATAAAAATAAGCACGTGAAAATATACAAACATTGATTAGACAAATTATAATGTCTAATTTGTAAGTTTAAAACATAGATTGAAATTCTGGACATAACAGACTATAATTTAGGATCAGACAACAGGAAGTTAAGTATTCCAAGAATAAGAAGGTAGGTAAAGAAAGATTGCTTCAGACCTTAGGTTAAATATGTTGAAATTTCAAAGGTAAGCATTAGAAAAACAGAAAAAGAATATATAACATCTATACTTTAAAAATATATATTTTTAAAGATTTTCTTTTTTTGTACATACAAGCTGGGGTGTAGGCCAGAGGTGTGGGTTGGTGAGAAGATTCACCAGAGACAGAGTGGGGAGCAGGACAGACAGAGCGACTGAAGTACACTGCTGAGGAGAGCAGCAGGCGAGGCAGGAGAGGTCTACTCCGCCATGTGGGAATGTCCCTGGCCTGGTATGGTTCTGGATAGCTTCATAGTGCTGCGCTTAACCCATTGCACCACCAGGGAGGCCCTTACATACTTTCCTGGAAAAATAAAAAGGAATTATGAAATCTTAATCAAATGAAGGGAAACAATAAGATGAAATTAAAGAACAAAATGAGAAAGTAAAAATTCAAATATATCTTCAATAATAAATGTAAATGGACTAAAATTACTACAACAAATTGTTAAAACATCTCAATATATTATTTTATAAGAAATATGCTTCAAATCTAAGGACATGAAAAAGTTGAATGTAAAAACATGGAAAATTCTACAAAATCCAAATAACCATAAGAAAACTGATGTAGTTATATTAATATCAAACAAAATAGAAAAAGAACCATTACTTAGAATTAAAAATATCACCATTACTGCTAAAAGATTCAATTTGCTAAGAAGATATGAATTCTAAACTTACATAGACTTAATAGCTTACCCTGAAAGTATATATAGCAAAAAATGATAATACAAGGCAAAGGTTGTATCATAAAGCGTATCACAGTAATTGATAAATCGATCAGGAAAAAAATCCCATGGAAATAGGAGATCTAAATACAAGTCTAACATAATAGACATATGTAGAATAGTATGCCATTATTAATAATATACATCTATTTTCAACCTCACATCAAATATATGTGAAAACTGATGGTATACTACATAACTTCAAAGAATTAGTACTATATAAATCTTATTCCCTAAACACAAATTAAAAAATAAAAAATAAAAAAAGATAATTTTTAAAATCTATGGGTTAGAAATACTAAGACACAGTTCTAAATATCTGATGGGCATGTGATTAAATAAAAATATTTAGGGGAAAACAGACAATTAATCTATTAACTGGCTAGTCCCATCTTATATCATATTAAAAATTGTGAATTAAAATCATACTGTAAATACACTTAGAATCCACTAATGGGTAGGTTTTTGTGTCTTCTCAATGAGTGGCCAATTTGACAGAAGTTAATTTGAGATAGAGATAGGGAAATAAGGTAATAGACTAGTAAAGCATCTTGAGTAAAGTCAAGGTAATTTTAAGTTAATGAAAATAATTGCAACATTTATTTCCTCTCCAACTGTTTTTCTGATAATACGAGAAAAATGTACCTTTATCAGTTTAACTTATAGTTAGGTAGATTTCTTTGACCCATCAGCATTCCTGACTACTGAGTAGTGATTTGGTAGTTTTTTGTTTGTTTGTTTGGGTTTTTCCCATAAATGAATATATATATATATATATATTTATTTATTTATTTATATCTTTTACATTATTGTGTATTCCCCATAAACTTCCCACCACCAATTCTCCCATCACCATAGTCCCTTGTGCTCTTCTCTCCCCCTATTTGAACCCTTGAACCCTTTTCCTCCCCCTGACTCACAGAATGTCTCTTATCTATGGTTGCCTGCTACTTTTGTTTTGGTTTTGGGTTTTTTTTTTTTCTGCATGAAATTTATTTTTTTTTGATAAATATTTTATTTATTTACTTTTGTTATTCATATCTTTTACATTATTGTGTGTTCCCCATAGGTTACCCACCACCTGTTCACCCGTGAAGCCATCACCATAGTCCAAAAATAGATGACTGGATCAAGAAGATGTGGTACATATACACAATGGAATACTATTCAGCATTCAAAAAAGACAAACACATGCAATTTGCAGCAACATGGATGGAACTAGAAGGGATCATGATCAGTGAAATAAGCCAGAAAGAAAGAGAAAAATATTGAATGATTTCACTTATAACAGGAATATAGGGGAGCCAAACAAGAATGCGACATTCAGCAGGGGAGGAGGGGAGGGTAAGGGCTCAAGAGAGGGGAAGAGGGGTGCACAGGGGACTATGGTGATTCTGTAGTTTATCTTAATTTTCAATACTTGGCAAATTCCATCACACTATCAAAAGAATATGATGCTCAATCTTAGAAATGAAAGATTATAAAGGAGTAAAACAACTCACTTTGCCATCTCAAAAAGTATTTTTACAGAATCAATTGATAAACACATTATGTAACAGATATTTAATACCAGCCACGAAATTTAGTATTAGTATAACCATGAAAATTATACACACATGGGATGTTTAGAGTAAAGTTGAAATCTAAGAAATACCTATAAAGAATATAGGGAATGGAAGTGTGACTCCAAAACAGAATTTATGATTTATCCTAGAATAAGAGTTTATAAGCCACTACTAAATTGCTAGCTAAGGGCCTCCCTGGTGGCAGAAAGGGTTAAGTCTCAGCACTCTTAAGTTATGGGCAGCCACTGCAGCAAAAATTCAATCCCAAACCAGGAAGCTAACCCACATACGGCACAGCGGACCTCTCCTGTCTCCCCAACTGCTCCCCTCAGCAGTGTATTTCAGTCAATCCCCTGTTCTGCTCCCCACTCTGTCTCCAGTGAATCCTCTCACTACCACCCCCACCTCTACCCTACACACCAGCCCTTGTATGCATAAATAAATAAGTCTTTTTAACAATAAATAAATAACCAGCTCTACGTTACAGCGAGGAACTTATGACTCTCCCTGAGTAGGAACATGCTGCCATTATCTAAATTTCTATATCACCCAAGAAGAAAATAGCTGACATCCAACCACCCCATTCCTACATATGAGGAGAAAATATATTTAACAATTAGCTTGTTCCTAACTCTTAAAGTAGAAATATCTTCAATAGCAGCAGTTTGTAGAATAATCTCAGCTGCTAACCGACTGTAAACAGCTGTTGTTTCCAACAAATCTAAAGAAGTTACATAAATTATCTTTTGAATTTCTTTTCCCATTTACTTAATACTTACACAGGATATTTTACATGACCAGTAAAATCAATTATGATTCCTGCCATTAACTCTTAACCAGGATACTAGTGTACTTAATGTGAATCGCTCAGTATATCTTGGTTTTCTAGTTTTGAAAACTACTACAGCATATTTTTACAAACATCCTCAATAAATGGAACCACTGTACAGCTGTTCAAACAAGAAACCAGAAAGTAGGATGGCTATGTTTATAAAAAAAAAAAAAAATTACAGGATGCTTAATGAAATTTGAATTCCAGATCAATTACAAAAATATTTTAGTACAAGTATGCCCCAAATATTGCACAGCACATATTTATACCAAAAGTTACTCATTGTTCATCTGAAATTCAGATGTAAATGGGTGTTCTGTTTTTGTTTGTTTGTTTTGTTTTTTTAAAGATTTATTTATGCATACAAGCTGGGGTACAGGCCAGAGGCATGGGGCGGCGAGAGGGTTCACCAGAGACAGAGTGGGGAGAAGCACAGGCAGATCGTTGGAAATACACTGCTGAGGGGAGCAGTGGGCGAGGCAGGAGAGGTCTGGCCAGGTGTCGAACTCGCTGCCAACAGCTCCACAACGCAACGCTTAACCGCTGCGCCACCAGGGAGGCCCAGTGTTCTGTTTTTTATCTGACAACTCTAGTAGGGATTTGTCCTCTATTATCTCTATTACATGTAATCTCCCATATCAAGACCTGTCATTTCTACCTTGTAAAAATATCTAAAATCCATCTATTTTTCTCCATGTATTGTGCCACTACCTAGGTCTAAGCCACGAATTCAAGGATCTCCTAACCATTCTCTCCGCTTCCACTTCATAGAAATATCACTAACTCCAAATGCAGCAACATCAATTTCATACTGAGCAAAATAATGTTAAACTCAAGTTTCTTCTTTTCTAGTAATCTAGTAGCTGTAGAAATCTAAAATCTCTAAAGCAATGAGAGGGGCCTACTCACAACTCTGGTGAGGTGAGGCCTTTCATGAAGAATGTCTGAAACAGTACCAAGGAAAGTAATTTTTCTTCACGCCACAGCCAATGATCTATATCAATTATTTTGCTAATTAATGTTTATTGGCACAAAAAGATGACACCCCCAACCCCCACAAATGGTACAGAAATGGTAAATTTGGTACTCAGTAAAGTTGTTTTAAAATATTCTTCACTTTCAGAATGAATGCTAAGATTTATAAAGAGGTTGGTTGATCCTAGCCCACATCTGACTTGAGACCCAGTCCTGTCATTCAAATTAGAGCATGGCCCTCAGCCCAAGGTTGCCAAATCACAGGGAACAGTATTAAAGAATTTGAGCAGTCAGCAAGTAGAATGCAACTTTTTCAGATGATTGCTGACCAAGAACAGTTGCTGCCTGCTGCTTGATGAATAGATGTTTGGTTATGAGAACTACAGTTATCTCAGAGTGCTGACCGCCTGTCACACTGTATGACAAATGGATGCGTACAAAGCAGACTATACATAGAAATGCAGGTGCAGCCTTTAAGGTCTGTGTGACAATGCAGAACTGCACAAGCTAACCAAATGAGACACAGATTATTGCCATGGAAGTGACCTGCAGATGGAAAGAAAACAGGTTTTACCGTATATCAAGGAGGTCACAGTATTGTTACAAATGAGCCTGACATCATGGAACATGAGTGATTCAAGTGTTTCAAAGTTCTTACAATGTAAAACTGAAAGCTCACCTATTCAATACAAAAATCTACCATGTCTTAATGTTGTTGGCACTGAACAAGGGGACTCTTTCCACATGGAACTAGCAGATTAAGTCAGAAGAGTCTCAAAATTTTTGGTTCAGTTAATATTTAATAAACAAGCCTTTCTATGGCTAAGATCTAATCATACTACCGAAACTGTTCTTAGGAGGTATATCCAAGATTCGGTTTTTAGTGTAGTTGGAGAATGAAATTTCCAGACTATAGCTATCCTAACCAGGCTAACACCAGAGATGACAGAGGAATATTACTGTTTGAAAGAAATGCATGTAGTAAACACCCATAAACAAATGCGAATGCTGCCAAGATCATACAAGCCATAAAGTCTGCATTTGTATTTCCATGTATAATCTGCTTTATGTGTCCACTTGAAAGAACTTCAACTGAAATGGAACCCAAGGATATAAAATGCAAAGTCTCCTGCATGAGTCCTCAGGAAAATAAAAAAACTTAAGGACTGAGAGCTGATTTCCAATGCTTGATCCAAGGACATAAAGAAAAAAGGACAGATCCTGTTGGGCTTACAAAACAGGCTGCATTCAGCCTTGTATGGCTGAGCTAATTTTGTCTGCTCCCAAAATTTTCAAAGATAGTCTCGTTTTTGATGCTAAAAAGCTCTAACTGAACTCTCTCTTTTGCATTCCTATCCATAAATACACACTATCCCAAACCCTCAAAGAAACATGCCTACATTTGCTATAGTTTGCTTGTCCAGGACTGCAGTTTCTATGCTATTCCCAAACTTACTTTTGAATTTTGAACTTGCCTCAGTTTACCGTTTTGAAACTTGACACCCCTGATTATACAATATGACCACACTTGACCAATAGCACCCCGTGAAAATTGGCTTGCACAACCAAAACAGTATTTATATAATGATTAATTCCCAGTTCTTTTTCACACCTGGGAACACAACCGCAAGATTCAGCAATTAGTCCCCATCACCAGAAAAGCACTGGGAAGTACTCTCAGAGCACAAGTGCGTTTTCTTATAATTCCCTTGGAGAGTAAGCATCTCAAACTCTCAAACAGCACCGCTTCTGCTCCAGGACCCCAAATCCTCACCCAGATGCCGGTGACAAGGACTGAGTGCCACACGGTGCTCCCCAACGCCAAGCCTTCAAATAACACTTAGAATTTGGTCCGTGGCTCGGAAGGAAACGTTTGGTTTTTTCCTCAGAATAAGCCTTCTTGCGGCCCGCCCCGTGGGGCAGGGAGCCAGTCGGGCATTTGCTTTATACCACAAGTTGGCAAAAAAAAAAAAAAAAAAAAAAAGACGCGGTGATGTGAGGCACCACAACTACCCCCAGTGCAAGTGGGGGTGGTGGCCGACTCTCGGGTCCCAACGCGGGTTAACTGGGGGATTTGGGAAGGGGCGTCCCCCGAACCCGCTCACTTACACCCTACCCTTCCAGCCCCCCTTAGAGAACGCCAGGACTGGGGTGCCGGGCGGCGCCCTAGCGCTCCTGGCTCAGCGCCCACCGGAGGGGTCGGCCCCGGGACCCGCGCGGCCTCTTCCGGGTGAGCCTGCGCAGGGCTCCCCGGCCGGCCGGGCTCCGCCGCGAGATCGGGAATGGGCCCGGACCTCGGCTCCGGCTCCAGGTCGGGCTCCCGGCGTTCTCCGGCCGCGACCAGGCCCCTGGCTTCTGACCCGGATCCCGGGCTCCGCACACGCTCGGGCCCCGCCGTCTCCGAGGCGCTCAACACGCTCTCCCGCGCCGGCTCGGGTCCCTCAGGTCTCTCGCCAGGGCCCCCACTCCCCGTCCCCAACCGGGCCCGCGGCCTTTGACCCCGGCCCTCCGCGCCGCCGCCGCCACCGGCCCGGCCCGCAGGCTGGGCGCTCACCTCTCCTTGGAGTAAAGCTGCAGCTGCTGCTCCTGCCGCTTCTTCCGGATAAACGCCATGGAGGGAGGGCAGGGCGCGGGCGGGCGCGGGGCGCACGGCTCAGGCCCCGCTGCAGCCCGCCGAGGAGTCTGGAGGAGTCGCGGGCAGGTCCGGCCGCGAGGAGAGCGGGCTACCGGCCTGGCTGCCCGAGCGGCGCCGCTCGGCGGCCGAGCCCCCGATGCTGCGCCCCAGGGCCCGCGGCGTCCGGGTCTCCTCACCGCAGCATCTTCGCGTGGGGACTCCGGCGGCGCCGTGACTCAGGCCCGGAGGAGGGGCGCGCAGTGACCCAGGGCGTCCCGAAACTCAAGCCAAGCCCAGGTGCTGGCGGAGAGGCCGGCCGGGATGCGGACTTCCCACTACACTGGCCGCTGCGCTGCCCCACTTTGAATATTTTATGAGGGAAACATGTTTGCCCATAAACCATAACACTTTTTGGCCACAGGGACTCGAAATAACACTGTTTTAGGCCTTCAGTCTGTTAGTATTTGAAATAACTGATGGCCAGACTTCTTTGCTTTTTCAAACAGCTTTATAAAGATACACCAAGCAGTTTACCCAGTTAAATCGTGCCATTCAGGGTCTTAGTATATTCATAAATATGTACAACTATCACTACAATTTTGGAATATTTTCATCAATGTTATAGTGTGGCCCAATATCATGAGGCAGAGGAGTAGTCAGACCAAGGCCTTCATTAATTTCCCAGCGCTGGGGGCTATACTAGCTGCAGGCCTGAAGCCCTATCCGCAGAAGTGAAGCCCCAAGTAGGCGTCAGTACGGCTTTTATACCTGCCCCTGCATGCTCTTATAGGACAGCTACTAATTCCATAAAAGGCAACAAGCAAACTATGTTACAGAAGCAGAACAGAGCAGCCATGCCACATAGCCAGAAACTGGGTCTTATCTGGAGCTAGGGAAGAGAACAACCTTACATATGCGGCTGGGGGAAGGCATGTCTGTCCTCTTGCTGATTCAGGCTGCCTTGAAGTGGGGATGAGGGTTTGCACTATTTCATTCACTATAACATCACCATGAAAAGTGACCTATACCCTTTATTAACCTCCTTGCACCCCTATCCCCCATACCTTCAGTGATCTCTCATTCAAACACATACACATATGTCCCCCAAGTCAAGCTCCAGAAAACACCAATCAACTTTCTGTCTGCATGAATTTGCCCATTCTGGGCATTTCATATAAATATAATCATACTGTATCCTTTTTTACATAGCCTTTTATATCTGGTTTCTTTCATTTAGCATGTTTCAGGGTTCATCGTATGTCAGTATTTCATTGATTTTTAGTGCTGAAAAGTATTCCATTGTATAGCACATTTTGTTCATCCATCTCTCAGTTGATGGATATTTCCAATGTCCATCATCAGTTAATTATGAACAATGGTGCTATGAACATGTGCACAAGTTTTTATATGGACATATGTTTTCATTTCTATTGAATACATATCTAGGAATGGAATTGCTTACTCATATAGTAACTTCTTGTTAAATGATCAAGAAACCGCCACACTATTTTCAAAGTACATACCAGTATTGTATAAGGAGTTCACTTTCTCCACATACTCACCAATACCTGGTATTATCTGATTTTTTTTTTATTATAACTATCCTAGTGGGTATAAGTGGTATTTCATTGTGATTATGACTTCTAAATATATCCTGAGAATGAGCCTATAATTGTTTACCTTTGAGAGATTCTTGAATAACAAATCCTTAAATGTATATTTGAGAATACAGACCAAATACTGTCTTACAGACCTGGTTTTACAGGGTTATTTTGTAAGGTGAATGTGTATCTCAGCACTCTAGTAGGTGGCAGGACCCTGGTAGCAAGGTGACAGAACCAGAATAAAAGCTGGGACTTGGTTTTGTTGAACTTGACCCATAGCAGCATTGGAAAAAACTGTATGTAAAGTATACACCAATTAAAAATTTTTGAAATGAATAAAGTTTGCGTGGGTACCCTATGACTGGGAATGAGTTGTGTCTGTGTGTCCAAACACTTTATAGACTCTATAGATGGTAAAAAGGTGTCAACCAAATATTCTTATAATAAACTGTGAACTTTTGGGTAGCCACAATATAAATACATGTGCAAATATACCATGAAATAGATAATAAAATTTTCCAAGAGGTAAAACACAATAACTTTCTACATGAGAAGTACTAGAGTAGATGCTGTGAGTTCAGAGACAAATAATTTGGGTTGAAACTAGATGAGAAAACAAAATGTAATTTTTCTTATTTTAAAGTTAAACACTAAAGGATGATGTGACCCTGGCTCTAGTTAGGCCCTCTTCTTCACCAGGCCTCACGCTTAGCCTATAAAAACTGCACTTCTAGTGCAAATGATTTTGTGCACCACCTTCTTCCCCCACTAAATGACTTAAACACTAACAGCTTCAAACAGCTCAACCCTATATCCCTAAGAAGACACTAGCTTGCCCCCTTTCTTTAAAGTCCCTAACTGAGAAAGCTCACAGTTACCAAAGAATTGTTTGTTTAGCCAGCACTTGACATAGGCCCCTGACTACTGTTTCTTAGAGCTTCAAAGTGTGAATTCTTTCTCTGTACCTTTGTGTACATATCTCCTACAACTCACTAATGTCTTTCTCAAGGACCTGAAAGCATTCCTTTGAATGTAATCATCAAAAAGGACAGGGCCTCTCTTTCCTTGTCTCTATAGGAAGGTAATTGCCAGCTAGTAAGCTGGCCTTATCATATTCACATTGATCTTCCCCAGCTTTTTCTTTGAAAAGATGAGGGAACAAACACATTCAAAGGATTTTCTTGAACAATAATTCCGAAGACAGATACTTTTACTGTTACAGAATTTGTGTTTGTAGAGAAATTAAGGGAGGACTGAGACAGGAACATCTTCATCCCACCACTGTCAAATCATCTAGCCTACTAGCATCAGTTCTCATCTTCATTCCTAACACCATGAGGCATATTTGCTCTTATAAAAGGCCAACTCCTTCCCAACAATTTAGCCTTTCTTGTGTTATCCATATCTCTTTCTCTTGCTTTGTCTATTTTTCTCTTACTATTGAATCATTCACATATGAATATCTGTATTTTAAATAAATGTTTCCTTTATCCCACATTTCCCTCTCCATCTCAGCAAAAATTTTTGAAACGTCTGCCTACACATGCTCTCTTCTTTCTCACCTTTCATTCTCTTCTCTTCAACCCATCCAATTAGATTACCATTTCCACCAATTCACTGTAATGGTTCAGATCAAATAACTGCATTTATTGTTCACTTTTCTGGCTCCAACTTTTTTGAATTCTCAGCAAAATCTGGGCATAGTTGAATATAGCATTGATATAGCCACTTGCTAAAGCAATCCCCCACCGTCACCCCAGTTATTTCCAGGGTCACAGTTTCCTTGCTTTTGTCTTAACTTGCTTCTGATTCCTTTCATCTCTTTTTGTTGTCACTCATGTTTAACTTTTTCCCACTTGCTTGTTAGGTCATTTCAACCAGTACCTTGACTGGAGTGGGAAGGTAGAAGGAGTGTAAAATATTCCATTCAGATGTCTATTTTTGTGTGAATTAAACTGAATAGCAAATTTCCAAGGTTTTAGCCTGCAGATACTGTAAGGCAGGACAGGAAGGAAAATCTCAGGATATACAGTAAAGTAAAAGAATTCAGTGGAGACTGAATGAAAGATTATTTAGAAATTTATCAATATGTGCCTTTGGAAGTAGAAATTTGGGATAGAACATTGGCCTTTTGATATAACTGAATAGAAGCTCAAACAAATCTTACCTTGATCTTCAGTTGCCAAAAACTATAGCTTGAGATAATATTTCCTCAAAGGAAGGTGACCACACATCCCAGGAAATGTGATAAAATCTGGGAAAGGCCCACCCATTCTCATCTTCATATGCTGTTGTCTTGAAACAATTGCACAAAACACATTGTCCAGCTCTGATAACATTTTTAGTTTTTGCTTCACAGTCTGAACTCTAAAAACTCAAAGAACTTTGTACTTATTAGGTTTTTTCTTTAATTGCGTTTGGTTGCAGATAAGGAAGAAAAGTAAATTTAAGTACCTCCCATTTGCAAGATATCAATCAATAGCATAAACACCAACAATGTCTTTATTTTTTATTTATTTTTTTTTTAAAGATTTTTTTTTTTTTTTTTTTTTTATACATACAAGCTGGGGTACAGGCCAGAGGCGTGGGGCGGTGAGAGGCTTCACCAGAGACAGAGCGGGGAGCAGAACAGGCAGATCAGAAATACACTGCTGAGGGGAGCAGCGGGCGAGGCAGGAGAGGTCTGCCGCACCATGTGGGATTCTCCCCGGCTGGGCGTCGAACTCGCATCGCTGCTGCTGACAGCTCCACAGCGCGGCGCTTAACCGCTGCGCCACCAGGGAGGCCAATGTCTTTATTTTTAATGTAGAATATATTTCACTAGAGCATATTTCTAAATATCTGCTCAATTTACTTTTAAAAATCTTATGAGAGGGCCTCCCTGATGGCGCAGTGGGTTAAGCATAGCACTATGAAGCTATACAGAGCCACTGCAGCACAAGTTTGATACCCAGCCAGGGAGATTCCCACATGGAGCAGCAGACCTCTCCTGCCTCGCCCACTGCTCCCCTCAGCAGTGTACTTCAGTCAATCTGCCTCTTTTGCTCCCCACTCTGTCTCTGGTGAATCCTCTCACCACCCCACACCTCTGGCCTACACCCCAGCTTGTGTGCATAAATAAATAAATCTTTTTAAAAAAATCTTATGAGAGCATAAACATTTGTCACCCTAATGAAAGTAAGAAGTGGTAGCACATAGTTTTTACCAAAAGAAAACAGGTAACCACCATTCTCTTGTATATCCTTCCTCTATATCAGTGCAATCTCTGCACTGGCACAGGGCAGCACTCCTTCTGCCCACGTGTGAATAGGCAGGTGCTTTTATTTGCCAAAATCTCCCTCCACAGGGCTGCTAACAGCCTTCCTGTACCATGCTGGGGCTTCTCTGCATTGGCGTCCCTCAGCAGAGGCAGCTTTCCTAAATGCTGCCCACCTCTGCCCATACAAGTCACTCTCTTAGCAAGCATGTCCCTTTCGGGGCAGCCTTTTCTGCCCACTTGCATCTATGCAACTGTCCTGTATTCTTCTCTCTCCTTTGTAATAAACCTGCCCTTTTGGATAAAACTAATATCTCTGCGTCATGGAGAAACTTGCCTGGAAAACTCACTTGTGCAGGTGAAAGGGAAGCTCTGATGAAACTTTTCCCAGAGTGAACCCAAGAACCCCACTCTCCAAACCCAGTATCTCCAAAAGATGACTTCAATCTCATTCTGTAACAGGGTGGTCCCCCAGGGAAAGGGGAGGTTCCAGGTTCCCTGCTCCACCCAAGGGAAGTTGGAGCTGAGCAGGGAGGAGATAAGCTGGAGAGGAGACTGAGGAGAAGGAAGGGAGAAAGATGAGGAGTTAAAAAACCTATAGGACATCTGGGAAACAACACAGATGCCCAAAAATAGGTGACTGGATCAAGAAGATGTGGTACATATACACAATGGAATACTATTCAGCATTCAAAAAAGATAAACACATGCAATTCACAGCAATATGTATGGAGCTAGAAGGGATCATGCTCAGCAAAATAAGCCAGAAAAAAAGAGAAAAATACCTAATGGTTTCACTTATAATAGGAATATATGGGAACCAAACAAGAAAGAGACATGCAGCAAGCGACGGGGAGGATAAGGGCTCAAAAAGGGAGAGAAAAGGACACAAGGGACTGTGATGATGGTTCACAGGTGAGTCGGTGGTGGGTAACCTATGGGGAATACACAATTATGTAAAAGATAATGAATGATAAAAAAAATTTTTTTTAAATCAAAAACCTGTAGGAGTCATATGGAGCAGAGAGACATGTGAAGAAGCTGCACTTGCTTCTTGGGCTTGGACTGGTTGAAACATTTGGGTGAGAGACCTGTGGGGAGGTGAACAATGGCAGCTTTTATCTTGATTTTGATTTTGCTCTTTTCCTCCCAGACTTGTCTGACTGTTTCTGACCCTTTTCTACAGGTCTCCACTGGAAGGTGCTTTAGACTTGTGGCAGGCTTTCAGGCCTCAGTGGCCCTGCTTTGGGCCAATCCTGTTAGGCTGGACATTTACCCACGAGGGGATGAGTAACTTTGGGTGCTTGACTTGGAAACCTTATTCTTTGTCTTTTCTTTGTTGTACACTAATTTCATTAAAGTTCCTTTCCATTAAAGGCCTTATACACTAGAGTATGTTTTGTCTTGATGTGGCAGATGGCAGAACCTATTTAGAGCAGGCAGGTTTGGGGGTTCTAGGGTGCCCTTCACACTGCCCTGTAACAATTTTACCTTACATTAAGGTTTGTTTCCTAATTTAGATTAGAAATTTCTTGGGAACAGGAGCAATGACTCATTGGTTTTTATATCCACATTACCACTCACCACAGTATCTTGCATTTAGTCATTGCTCAAAAAATATTTCTTTGGGCCTCTCTGGTGGCACAGCAGTTAAGCGCTGCACTGTGGAGCTGTTGGTAGCGGCTGCGTGAGTTCGACACCCGGCCAGGTAGATTCCCACATGGCGCGGCAGACCTCTCCTGCCTTGCCTGCTGCTCCCCTCAGCAGTGTATTTCCATCGATCTGCCTGTGCTGCTCCCCACTCTGTCTCTGGTGAACCCTCTCGCTGCCCCATGCCTCTGGCCTGTACCCCAGCTTGTATGCATAAATACATAAATCTTAAAAAAATATTTCTTCAATTTTGTACTTTGTTTTTTCACCGTGTCTGTTATGACTTGTTATAGGGTAAGCACAGTTCCCAGTCGGAGTTCATTTTCTCATCACTGGCATTGTTACAATAGCTCAGTCAGATGATAAGGCTTCTTTGTTAGGCTTGTGGCCATATGGTCACAATATCACAGCTTTATCACTATGATTGTACTCGGCTTCTGAGCAGAAATAAGGAGGAAGGGTAGAGTCAGTCTTGTTTGTCCCTCTTACCAGGAAACCAATAGTACTCCCAGAAACCCACTCTAGACTTCCACTTAAATCTCATTAGGTAGAAATAGCATAGACAAGCATATAGCAGCAGGAGAGGATAAGAAAACAAACATTGAACTCCTGCAGTGGACAGTGGGGAGCAGTCAGGAAGAGGAGGGTATAGAATAGTTCCAGGGTCACCCAAACAGCAGCATGCCCTCCATTATTAGATCCTAATACATCCTCTTGTTAGGAAATGTTTAATAATTGGTTCTTGGGAGGAGGGGAGGCCAGAGTTTGGTGTCTTTATTTCCGTGGTGTCCAACCACCCAACAGGACCAATTTCAAGCTACCAATGTGAAGTCACATGGTGCAAAGATGAGAAGATATAACAATTGACTCTCCCAGGTCTGTCCAGCCAGCTCTGGCACATTGCTACCTATTACAACTATTGCCCTAAAGCTATGCCAGTTCTCCTGCCAACAGTGCACCCTTAGCAACATTGAATGTCAAACATCTTTAGACTTTTAGGTCCTTTAGAATGGGCTTTGTGTATGTTCTTATTTTCCTCCATGAAATGTTGATTCCATCCACTGGTCACGGCACTGAGTCTCTACAACAAAGGTTCTCTTTCATGCTGGTTCTTGTGATTACATTTAAAACAGCCCATATCACTCTGCTGGTACCAGTTTTTTGGGAAGAGCTTGCTTCAGTCTTC
This sequence comes from Scalopus aquaticus, assembly GCA_004024925.1. Taxonomy (NCBI): domain Eukaryota; kingdom Metazoa; phylum Chordata; class Mammalia; order Eulipotyphla; family Talpidae; genus Scalopus; species Scalopus aquaticus. Next base: position 114,838 of record PVIJ01001912.1, read on the forward strand.
TTAGAAGTTAATAAAGATTGAAAATGTGGGAAATGTTTTGTAATTTCAACATTATTAGCCTTCAATTCCAGGGCTTAAAAATCTTTAGACAAGACAGAGATTGCTAAGTGAAGAGAGCCCAGTCAATAGCACTCACGTTATTGAATATGTTTCTTTCTCCTCTTCTATACTCTGGGGAATCACTGTCAAAGAGCTACTAAGGACCCAGGATCATTTCCCCAGGCTATGTCCGCATCCTGCCTCCCAGTTTCCCTTTTGCTGAAGTCTTGGGAATTCAGCTAAGTTTCCTTTTTTTTAAATTATCACTCCCCAACTCACACTTTATCCCTTGTGGTTCATTTTTCTCTAAGCTTAACCACCAAGAAAAAAAAAAAAAAGGTTTTTATCTCTCTTTTTCACTTCTCCCCCCATAGAGTGACATATGTCTTTTCTTTTGTTTGTCTTTATTTCTTACAGTACTAGTCCTGGGACTGTACTGCTAATGAAGTCATTTTTAGAGTTTTGGGTTCATCGAGGAGGATCATTGGGTTCACTCTGAGAAAAGTTTCACCAGAGCTCCCCTTTCGCCTGTACAGGTGAGTTTCCCAGGTGAGTTTCTCTGTGGTACAGAGCCATTGGTTATATCTAAAAGGGCAGGCTTATTACAAAAGGGAGAGAATAAAAGACACTTGCATAGGTGCAAGTGGGCAGAAAGGGTTGCCCTGAAAGGGACACATTTGCTAAGAGAGAGGACTGCATGGGCACAGGTGGGCAGCCTTAAGGAGAGCTGTCTCTGCTGAGGGAGGCCAATGCAGAGAAGCAGTCCCAGGCAGGCAGGAGGCCGCTACCCTGTGGAGGGAGAGAGTTGGTGAAAAGTAGCACCTGCGTATTCACAGGTGGGCAGGAGGGCTGCCCTGTGCCAGTGCAGAGGTTACACTGATATAGTCTTCCCTTTGAGAAGGGCTCATTCCTTTATGGAGTGGTTTATTTGCTCTTGATTTTTGGATAGCTATGTAGAATTTGAAAGGGACCAGAGATTCTACAGTGGCCCTCAACCGCCATATCTTTACCTCTGATCTACGTCCTAGACACTAACAGTAAGTCTGACACTTTGACTGGGTACACTGTACCTTGGCACCTAAGGATTTTTAGTTTTCATAGCTGGGTTAATGGTTCTGTTAAATGTCTTCTACCCCCACCTCTAGCTCCAGGCACTGTGTGAGACAGGTTTCTGGTTTTGTGAATTTTTTTTTAAAGATTTATTTATTTATGCATACAAGCTGGGGTACAGGCCAGAGGCGTGGAGCGGGGAGAAGGTTCACCAGAGACAGAGCAGGGAGCAGAACAGGCAGATAGACCAAAGTACACTGCTGAGGGGAGCAGCAGGCGAGGCAGGAGAGGTCTGCTGCACCATGTGGGAATCTCCCTGGCTGGGTGTCGAACTCACGTCACTGCTGCCGACAGCTCCACAGCACAGCATTTACCGCTGCGCCACCAGGGAGGCCCATCTTCTTCTTTTTTTAAACTTGGTTGTAGTTGGCCTTTTTTTAAAAATAGATTTATTTATCTATGCATATGTGCTGGGGTACAGGCCAGAGGTGTGGGGCGGTAACACTAGACACAGAGTGGGGAGCAGAACAGGCAGATCGACGGAAATACACTGCTAAGGGGTGCTGAGGGGAGTAGAGGGTGAGGCAGGAGAGGTCTGCTGTGCCCTGTGGGAATGTCCCAGGCTGGGCATCGAACTCATGTCACTGCTGCCGACAGCTCCACAGCTCAGTGCTTAACCGCTGCGCCACCAGGGAGGCCCCTGTGCATCTTCCTTTCAACTTTTCTACCCTTATCCTCCATCACTATGGCACCACCGCTGCCGACTATTATTAAGTGCTATTTTAGCACTTTGTGTGTATTAACTCAATTAGTCTTCATTGCATTCATATGAGGCAGGTATAATTATGCCCGTTTTATAGATGGGGAGACTAGAATAAGAGATCACATCTAATGAAGAAGTTGGGATGCATCTCTGAAGTTTGGGTTTAAAGTCCAGTCACTTGACCACAAGATTACATTGCCTCCTTAAAACAGAAATTGAATCCAGTGGACTTTCGTTTTCTTCTTTCATCTCTTGGGGTTGGAATTATAAAATTCCTTTCCCTTCCATCTTTTGATCCTTCCTTTCATAAAGGCAGTACGCATGCTTCCCTTACACATGCTTTCCTTCCTTATACTCTTTACTCCCTACATAAAGACACCAATAAGCTGAAAAAAAATCCCCTGCAGATTAAGTGGAAAATTCGTACCTCTGAGAACTTTTAAATAAGGCAATACCATATTTAGTCCCTATGGTAGCAACCAGGTGGAGGGTGGGCAGGCAGGGGGGCTGGGAGCCCCAGGAGGCAACTGAGCCTCCCAGCCCCTACGAATCTCTTCACTTTCTCTCCATTATTCTCTTGTGTTCTCACCTCTTCTGCAGTCACTCTCCTCCAGTAGCCGCCTCCTTTCTCTGAATGACGCCGCCCTTATATCCCTGACCTCTAGGCGCAGGTGTGCACACCTGCACATGTGCACGCATCCCTGTTCCAAGTGTCAACTATCAGGCACGTGTGCCCCGCTCCCAGGTGCCTTCTGTGTTAACATGAAAAAGGTCACAGGTGATAGCCACAGAGGCCAGGGGCGCAAAAGACCTGATTAATTCATTTACCCTACATTCCCATAGAATAATAAACCTTATCCTTTCTTGGTGTTTCTTTACAGCACTGAAAATTTCTGCTGGAGTCATATCATTGTAATGTTATTATGGCCTAATTGTGAGCTGGATCTCTGCTCCAGCACATTGCTTTGTAGATAAAATTGGTTCTAAGCACTGGAATTCAAAGCCCTGCCCGTAATGTTCCTCATTTCTGTCAGGGGTTCTATTCTCATGGCCTCCGCTGCCTCCTGGTGTCCTGCTTCTTGCCATGTGTCTTTTTATTTTTCCCCTCACTGCGTGAGTAACCTTTACCTGCCCATTTACTCCCTGCTGTCCCACTCCACAGTATTAGTTTTTGCAGAAGGGAGGTGTGGCAACAAAGCAGACTGTTTTAAAAATCCACTTTAATATCATTTCAGTCACTTTAAGTCTGCCACTACAGATTGTTCTTGCAAGAACAGACCAGTTTCAGCTCTTCCCTTTTTCTAGCTCCCTCCGCTCTCCTATTTTCTCAACTCTAGCCTTTCCTCTTGCCTCACCAGAAGGCTTGTTAAGAGCACAGATTGCTAGGACCCAGCCACAGTTTTCCATGAAGCTCCCAGGTGATACTGATAATGGTCTTGAATTACTTTTGAGAAATATTGCTCTTGAGCAATTCCTTTCCAAGTCTCAAAGAGAGCAGTTACATCCCCTGCTCTTTGGTATCAGGTAATACATATGGCCTTAGGAGCTCATATATTATTGTAGGTTTTCTTTTAAAGATTTATTTATTTATACATACAAGCTGGGGTACAGGCCAGAGGTGTGGGGCGGTGAGAGGGTTCACCAGGGACAGAGTGGGGAGCAGAACAGGCAGATCAGAAATACACTGCTGAGGGGAGCAACGGGTGAGGCAGGAGAGGTCTGCCGCACCATGTGGGATTCTCCCAGGCTGGGCATCGAACTTGCATTGCTCACTGCCGACAGCTCCACAGCGCAGAGCTCAACAGCTGCGCCACCCGGGAGGCCCCTTATTGTAGGTTTTATCAGCACATTCCCAAAGAAATGATGGTGCCAGATCTTTTTTCTTACCCTTTCATTTCCTCATCAGCATTATCACTATTACTAATAGTTGAATTTATTTTTTGAGTAATTAATTTTTAACTGAGGTATCATTAGGGTATCCCTTTTAGGTACTACCTGAATTTATTATAGGATTACTTTGTAGCAAGCACGAGGTCAGTCCTTTAATTCAGCCTACCCTTTAATCCTGTTAGAAGTAAATTTTCCATGAATCTCTCACATTTCTCCATGTCCAGGCATCAACAGTCCATTTCTTCAGATCTATTTTCATTCTGGATTGTAAAGATAAAGTGTCTCTTTCCCAGGAGACATTGCGGGATAGTATGACTAAAGACCTTGCTCTCCCCTCCCATGGAAGATACGTTAACATCTCAGGGTAATAAGTATAATATCTCCTTCCAGAGAACAGAATGGGTAAGTTGCCAGCAAGCCCTATGGAAGGCTGGGAGTTTGCTAAACTCAGCATTTGACAGCTTACACAGAACCACTGTGTGCACAGCGGCCACCCAAACCCACTTCACTCTTGGATGGGACTTCTGAGGTAAATAAAACTGACTAGTTCTAAGCTCATGCTGTCTGCGCTACCACAAGTGTACACTTTCTATATCCATTTGGGCTCATTTTCTCCATTCCAGCAAATCTAGGGATATTTACCAAGCCATCCTAACATCTGTCACCTGTCACTCCTAGGACTGGGTTGATTTCTTGTTAAATATGTAAGGTTGGTGCAGTTAACAAGTTTGTCTTCCCCCCATCTCTTGCAATGTCCCCTCTTGTTTGACAGGTTTATGACTGGTTTCTCAGATAAGCATTAATGAGTTTGTCTCCCCACTATGTCTTAATTCCCCGCCCCCCTTGTTTGACAGGTTTGTCTTCCTGCATTTTAAGGAAAAGGGAGTTAAGCAGCAGTTGTTGAGAAAAGCAAGCTGGCGCCCACCAGTCTCCATGCTGACCACTCTCCCCTCCCTTTGCAGATGCTTGCTCAGCTCCCCCTTTTTTTCTCCTTTGTATAAACAATCCTGCACCTTGCCAGAGAGCAGGACGGGGGTCTTTGAGACATGAGTCTGCTGCCCTCCTCATTTGTCAACAAATTAAACAACTTTCCTTTTCCTCAAACTCTGTTTCCTTTTATTGGCTGAGGGAAACTGAGGTTGGCATTTGGTATCAAGATCAATATGAGATTGTATTATTATTTACATTCTTTGCAAGAGAATGACTGAGACTAGTTTAATAATCTGTCCAATGGCCACTCACTAGGAAGTGATAGCAGGAGGATTTTATCCCATGCCTGCCTGATTTAGAGTCTACTTTCTTTGCAATTAGACATTTCTAGTGGCAACTCTAAGGCCTTTAAAGAAAACCGGTAAGAATCAGAAGTCATCATTACTTGTAGTAAAACTTTAAAGGACCCCGTGAGAGGAAAACAATTTGATCCACTCCTGACTACATACCTATAGTGTCAGGAAAGCACCGGAGCAGATTTTCAATGATCTGGGTCGACAGGTAGAGGAGGAGTCCTGGAGCCCTCAATGGCTTTTTAAGGCTTTTAATGTTTTTCTACAGCATTTGTAGAGAGGCACCCAAGGAGGCCGGGGAGCTGGTAGACCTCCTAGCCTGCAGCATATCTTTTACTCTCTCAGGCATTCTCTCGTGGTCTCTCTGTTGCCACCTCTGTTTCACTCTTATATCCTCAGCCTTCAGGCCCACACCCATACCTATTTCAGGTATCCGCCATCAGGCATGTGACCTGATGATAGACCTCATAGGTCTCTCATTAATGCTAATGGCAGGAGGGCAGAAAAAGTTGATAACCTCTCTTTACCCTACAATACCCTATACACCAAAATAGTTAGGTCTAAGAGCTGCTCCTGAGCAATCTTATCTCAAAAGTTTTCCTTGAAAGTGGTGATTTCCTATGGAGGAGAATGGAAAGAGGAAAGGCAACCTCAATGTTTCTGATATCAGTCTTAAAATTTGTTCTTCTTTAGTTTCTTTGAGCAGCCATTTGTAGTATTTGTAGATTTGTAAATTCACAAATCCATTTCCATTTGGGTTTATTGAAGCATAATGTTATATAACAAAATTTAAAATTTATGCATTTTAAAATGCTGTTGGATAAGTTCTGACAAGCATGCAATAATATAACCACCACCATGATTGTGCTATAGGATATTTTCATTACCCCAAAATCTTCCCTTGCTTCCTATTATAAGGGATTCCTTCCTCACTTTGTGGTCTCTGACAAACAGTGATATATTTTCTGTCACTATAGATATCTCTTTTCTAGAATTTCAAATAAATGGAATTATGCAGTATGTAGCAATTTTATATGACTGCCTTCACTTAGCAAAGTGCTTTTGAGACTAATCCCATTATTACATGGAGTAGCGGTTCATTCATTTTCATAGCTCAGCTGTAATTCATCATATTGATATACCACAATTTATATCTTCAAAAATTGAGTTGTGTTCAGTGTTTTCATCTGTTGTGAATCAAGTACCTGTTGACTTTTGAGCTCAAGTCTGTTTTGGAATATATATTTTCTCTTATATTCTGGGGGCTCATCTCCTGAGGTTCCGATATGTCCTCAGGGTAAATTCCTACTCTTAGTATGGCACATAATGTCTTCTAAGGGTCTTCCTCTGCCTACCTTTCCCACTGTATCACTAAATATTTTCCTACACAAAGTTCGTAATCTGTTCATTCCTTAAACCTACATCTGGGCACCTAAACAATGTTAAGGCCAGGAATAAGCATAAACAAAGCATATGTGGTCCCAGTCCTTAAAGAGCATCTAGTGGGTTAAACTGACTATAAACAAACAAAAATATAAAATGATTGTGGAGCATGAGTACTACAAAGAAAGTAAGTGATAAAATCATATTAACTAGTTACCATAAGGTAAAGAAAAACATGGCTGAAAGTGTGACAATCAAACGACCAATAGGCAAGGACATTGGATGGGTCAGCCACACGGGTGTAGTCATCATCAGAAACTGGTGGGGTAGAGAGGATGTCAGTAGTTGATAACAGCGAACGTGGATAATAAGTAATGTTGCCCGATATCATAGCTTCTAAAGAATTCTGGTGTTTGAATGAGTAAGGAAATGATATCGTTTGGATAAAATAAAGTGGATAGTTATTTCTTGATGCTAAGTTACTTGGGGTATAAGAACTCAGTATCACACTGTACAAATGATAAGCATTTAGGAGGAAAGGGGTCAGTGAGAGGCAGGCTCAGATGGGGAATGAACGCCTTGTGTCAATGATTTTAGAAGTCTAGGCTTCTAGTAATGACATGTAAATAAATGGAGAAGGGAAGGAAAATAATATTGTCTTTGTTCTCAAATATATGGCTCTGTCTTCTAGTTACTGTTCACTTCTGCATCTCTTGAAGATTCAGAAATCTAGGAGGGAGGAATTTACTGAGAACATGAGCATATTTGTTCATATAATCAAGTCTTTACAAAACTACTTTTGACTAGTAACTTCTTGTTCACAAATCAAGTCAAATTTCACTTCCTCCTTGAGCCATGTGCAATCATTGTTTTTACCTACTCATACCCTAATAAAACAAGGTAAATACATACCCACCGACATTCTCATCGTTTCCTGTCCACGGTCCAATTTTAGATCATAGTATAATGTAATCACTTGTTTACATGCTTGTCTACCTCATTTTAATTAGAGTCCCTATGAACAGAGATTATGTTACTCATTCCTGAATCCTAGCAATTAGCAGTGTATCTGTCCTATGAATAGTTCATCAGTGAATGTGCCTTGAAAGAATAAGAGTAGGAACTCAATTACCTGCTTTGTGAGGTCCCATTTTCATTTATTTAATGTATTTATCTTCTTCAAGGTTCAGAAAGTACCATTTACACTACTATTTTGAGCTTGACTAGCAACATTTTATCTTTATCTCATGGTTTAGAATTGTATGTATTTTGTGTGCATGCATACTTCTAGTTTATATCCTGAAGAACTGAGGAGTCCACACCAGGTGTTTGCTCTTTTAATGTAGTTCCTCTTTCAGTCACTTTGATGACACTTCTCCATACCATTAAGTATAAACTCCCTTGATTTTCTTCTGTAAAATGTGGGACTAGCTTCACCTTAAGATGGGGAAATAATCTCTTCACTAAATTTAGAGCGCAACTTGGAAAAATGATGAAAAACTGGCCTGGTCGATGCCACGTGAATGACATGAAAAATGTCTTTCTATACACAGCCTTCACATTAAAGACATTTTAATTGCAGCGTAGAGCACATTTTGTTTAATGACTATGGGTTGTGCTGCTTGACAACTTAATACATTCATTTAAAGGGATTAGGAGTTTGGGGTGTCAATGTTATCCTGGTTTGTCTGGGTGTGCCCAATCTAATTACATGTGGTCAGAAGGAGAAGTGGCTGTGGAGGAGAGAATGAGAGAGATGGCAGTGTGAGAAGGACTCAAATAACTGCTGACTTTGAAGACCAAGGAAGGACCCATGAATAAAAGAATGAAGGTGGCTTCTATAAAGTGAACAATGCAAAGAAACAAATTCGTTCCTAGAGCCTCCAGAAGGAGAACAGAGTCCTGCTTATATCTTGATTTTAGGTCAGTGAGCTCCTACACAGCAATAAGATAGTAAATTATGTTGTCTTAAGCCACTAAGTTTATGGTAATTTATTATAACAGTCACAGGAAACTAATATAGTAGAGTATTGAATAGGCAGTGGAAATGTTTCCCAGAAAAAAATTAAGTGGAAATTTGTATGAATTGTAATTAATTTAGATGAAAATGGGGGAAATATCAATTATCTTTGATTACAAAATGGTTTTATCATTGCTATCTTAAAACTTACTGTTAATTTCAGAAATGATATCAATAGACATAGCATATATAAACAAAATTTCTCGATAATTGTTAAGGATATAACAGTTTTGAAAGACCAAAATGCTTGAGAACTGCTAGGTAAACAAAACCACCAGGAGGCTTCAAAATCTAGCAACTCTCACAGTGAAATCACAAAAATTGTTAAGTGGAAATGTTCATTTGATACACATCACTTCACAAAAAGTTAAAAATATCACAATTCTAAGAACAGCTACAACAGAACTGTTAAGATTTCTGATTGTTGTGATAAACTGAGTTTTAAATGAATTAATTTTCTATAAAAGAGATTCTCCTATCCTGCAAGAGATAAAAAATGCAAAAGTATGAAGATATTTCGATCTTTTGCTACAAGAGAAAGTGGTACTTTACTAAAGAAGGAGAAAAGAAATGAATGGAAATTGGAACAAGAAAGTGTGAATTTTGGAAACATTCTAGAAAAACTAGCCACTAAGAAATTTGATAATTAAGAATCTTATAGACCATGTAGAAACTAGAATTTCTAACTTAGCTGAAGAGGTATTTGAAATAAGAAGAGTAATAGTCCAGGTGAGGTAAAACCTCGAGTAAACATTCTTTACTCCTGTAGTTTTATAAAGTGCACCATCAATGTAAATAACCACAGAAAGAATATTTTTATGCATATAATTTCTCAGCTGCATGCTGCAGACCAGCTGGTTGTGATCACGGCCATGGTAACAGAATAGTTCTTGAATGGACAACTCACATATAGAGAATTGGGAATTTATTTTATGTAAATTAATTTTCTCTTTCTATCCAGCCAGGGAAATATCTAAGATATTTTCCAGGGTAAATGATCATGTTCCTCCAGTTGTGATTCTTGAGGTGCGGTACTAGAATGCTAGTTAATTGAGCCAATGATTCCCTTAACAGAAGCTCCACTAGTTACACACAGGAGCTAAATGAACTGTAACAGGGAACAAGCCGGAAGGGCTATTGAAATGCTCCAGTTACACAGTGTTCTGCCTCAGTGGCAACAATTTGATGGTGATCCAGATGGATGATGATGACCAGAGCTTATTGATGCTGCTGTCCCACCGGCCATTTGTTTGATAGCTCATTCACCTCAGTTCTGTCATAAGACATCTAGTGTCTCATAAGTTAGTGTTTTTGAAAACATATTAAACTCTTTTTATTGGATGAAGGGTTTAGTCTCTTTGAATGAAAATCCATAAGTAAAAAATGAACATGATTTAGTAATAATTGCATTGTAGCAATTGCAGTGTGGTTAGGGCACAGTTGTAGAAGATGTTTGTGGGCTTTTGGCAGCCAGCGTGCATGCCCCTTTCTTATAGAATACTAATTTCCTGTTGAGGATTATCCTCTGTTGGATTTAATCTAGTGGAATTTTTTGTTAATAAAATCTTCTTGCCTCAGCAAGCTAATAGCTGGGCACATGACCCAAACATAATGAACCTTCCATGAAATTTAAATCTTACCTTGAGTGACAGGTAAATGCCAGAGTCACTACCTGAGAAATGTTCATGCTGCCACCCATTCTTTCTGCCCTTGTTCACTAGACCCTGCAGCTACTTGGTTTCCTGCCCATAAAAACCCTGCTACTCCAGTCTTCCCATTGATTCTCTGTACTCCTGACTTCTTTCCAAAAAACGTCCTTTATGGTTAAGCTAACCCTACCCCAAACACCCAAGTTTTCACTTGCACCCAAATCTCCATGTTTACAAATATCCACACATGTGTTGGTACAATTAAACCTGGATAAAGGGGGGCCTCCCCAGTGGTGCAGAGGTTAAGCGCTGCGCTGTGGAGCTGTCGGCAGCAGCGACGTGAGTTCGACGCCCGGCCGGGGAGAATCCCACATGGTGCGGCAGACCTCTCCTGCCTCGCCCGCTGCTCCCCTCAGCAGTGTATTTCTGATCTGCCTATTCTGCTACCCGCTCTGTCTCTGGTGAACCCTCTCGCCGCCCCACAGCTCTGGCTTGTACCCCAGCTTGTATGTATAAATAAAATTAAAACAAACAAACAAACAAACAAACAAACAAAAAAACCTGGATAAAGGATATGCTAGAATGTGCTAGTGTGAATACACCAAAGTTCTATCCATTCACAAGCCTCAAGTGAAAACAAAAGTCTTATTTCAGAACACTGACTCTCAGCCACACATTGTGCTAAACCCTGCACCAAACATTGAAATTGTGGAGGTAAGAATAAAACTATTGCTGGTAATTTGACACATACGAGATTCAATAGAACCATGAAAAGTGGTACAATAGAGGTAAGAACAAAGGATGGTGGGAGTCCAATAGCAGCAGCAGCAGCAGCAGCAGCAATTTCCTTCTGTCAAGATTGCCAGGAGTTATTCCTTAAAGTAAATTGGATTTTGGGCCTCCCTGGTGGCGCAGTGGTTGAGCGCTGCGCTGTGGAGCTGTCGGCAGAGCGCAATGCGAGTTCGATGCCCAGCCGGGGAGAATCCCACATGGCGCGGCAGACCTCTCCTGCCTTGCCTGCTGCTCCCCTCAGCAGTGTATTTCTGATCTGCCTGTTCTGCTCCCCACTCTGTCTCTGGTGAACCCTCTTGCCGCCCCACGCCTCTAGTCTGTACCCCAGCTTGTATGTATAAATAAATAAATCTTTAAAAAAAAAAAAAAAGTAAGTTGAATTTCTCCAGTTACAGAGGGAAAGGAAGGCATCTTAGAGAGAGGGAACACAAAGACAGTTTAGAAAGACAGATTCATGAAAGGTCATGTTCTACTCTGGGGAGCAGTGTGAAGTTGACAGTGGTTAGAAGGCAGAACACAAGTGTGAGGGCGTGTGCACATGGGCGTGGAGGCAGGTGCATTAATTACTTTAGTTTTTATGTAATTGGCTGTGACAAGCTTAGATATAGTTTTGGATTGGAAAAGAGAGTCAATCAAATTATCAATCCTATATTTTAAAAAGATGACTTAGTGGAAAATGGAGACTGGAAGAAAGCAGACAGAATCAGTATAGCATGTCCTGGAATAGATGGAATAGATGATGATGCCACTAAATAAGATAAAAAAACACAGGCTGATGTGCAAGTTTCAAGAAGGAAATAAATGATCTGTTTAGAACAGGAAAATATTACTAGCCACACCAAACTTCTGAACTGCCTGGAAAGGAGGCAGAGAAGAAAGTTAGAGTGACCCAGTTCTCCTTAGTGGCAGCTAGAAGACAGAGAGCCCCAGGTTGCTCCAGAGATTCTTTCACCCATCTTGAATGTGGCATGTGGCCTGTGGCAGGAAAGCTACCTTTTCCCTGCTTATGCCTAGGACAGTTCCAGTATGTAGTAAGCACAGAGTCAACATTTGCTGAATGAAAAAAAAATTTTTATTTACTTTTTTAAATATATATTTTTATTTGTATCTTTTACATTGTTGTGTACTCCCCATAGAATTCCCAAGACCAATTCACCCGTGAACCATCACTGTCGTCCCTTGCACTCTTTTCTCTTCGGGTTTGAACCCCTTTCCTCCCCCTCTCTTGAAGACCGTCTCTTATTTATGGTTGTCTGCTAGTTTATTTTTTTAATTGTTGTTATTGTTGCTATTTTCTTCCTCCTGATCCCTTATTTGGTCCCCCTATATTCCTCCTATAAGTGAAACCATTAGGTACTTTTCTTTTTACTTCTGGCTTATTTCGCTGAGCATGATCCCTTCTAGCTCCATCCATGTTGCTGCGAATGGCATGAGTTTATCTTTTTTGATTGCTGAATAGTATTCCATTGTGTATATGTATCACATCTTCTTGATCCAGCCATCTGTTTTGGGGCATTTGGGTTGTTTTCATATCTTAGCTATTGTAAATAGTGCTGGAATAAAAATAGTGGTGCAGGTATCTTTTTGAATTAATGTTTTTGTGTCTTTGGGGTAGATTCCTAGGAGTGGAATTGCCGGGTCATATGGTAGCTCCATTTCTAGTAGTTTGAGGAAACTCCACACAGCTTTCCATAGTGGTTGGACCAGTTTGCATTCCCACCAACAGTGTAGGAGAATTCCTTTTTCTACACATCCTCACCAACATTTGTTGTTTTTTATTTTTCTTAATGTGTGCCTGAATGAAAAAGTTAATCAGGTCTTGAATTTTTCCCTCCTCTCACTTTCCTTAGGCTAGCAGCAGATAATTCTAATTCGAGTGGGCCACAAAAGTCAAGACTATATGTTTTTGTTATGTCAGTAATGTCCCAGTTTCTTGATTTAAAATTTTAGTAGATTTAAAGTTGAGCAGTAGAGAATGATGCTATTACCTGAACTTATTTTCACTGTGGTTTTAAATTGATACTCATTTATAGAACACTGGTACAGATTATGGGAGGATAATTAGTGGAGCCCTACCTGGCTCCCAGTTCTTCTGTGTGAGCCATCTGGGTAAAGAAGCAGAATTGTGCAGGGAACATTTGCATTTCAGACCTGGGTTAGATGTTTTATGGCAATGGTGTCTCCAGTAACTTAGATGTTGTTTCTCTATTCATAATTTTTTAATGAAAAAATACATGTATCTGTTGGATGGTGATTGTCTGTTGATGGAAGCAAACAAAAAATTTCTTAGATATTGTACTCTTTTGTTTTAATTTTCACAGTGGTAAGTTTGAATAGAAAGAATAAATATTCACATATATACATTTATTCATAAATAAATGAGACATATTCTTTATATATTTATTTTTGTATATACATAACATATTTTTGCTTCTTGTAGATGCTAGAACATGACATTCTTTGAATGCTATAATTCTCAGGTTTTATCATTAGTGACCAAAGAGTAATACCATCTGTATTAATGACTGTATTTTATCCCTTACTGTCTTCATCATAGCTATCTGTTATTTTGATATGTGATATATATCAGTAAATGATATACATATGAATAAATATATAATGAATAATGAATAAATATATAATGACCCTTAGGGTCTTGTAGGGATTGGTTGATTAAATGGAAGTATCTGCATCTTTTTTTTTAAATATTTATTTATATATGCATATAGGAGCTGAAGTATAGGCCAGAGGTGTGTGGCGGGTGGGGAGAGGAGTGAGTGGATTCATTAGAGACAGAGTGGGGTGCAGAACAGGCAGATTGACTGAAATACACTGCTGAGGGGAGCAGCAGGCAAGAAAGGAGAGGTCTGCTGCGCCATGTAGTTAGCTCTCTGGCTGGGGATCGAACTCATGCTGCAGTGGCTGCTGATAGCTTCTTGACATATCAGAGAGCATTGAAAGACTCCACATGGAGGGCAGAGTGTTGAACAGCTACATTAAGCTTAACCTCATCTACTGGATCAATCAATGTACTCATGCAACGGCAAGCCTGTGTGTGGACTCTGGGTATAGGGTGATAAGATGGTTACAGGAAGTTCTTATTTTAGGAGTCTACATTCTAGCAGGAAAGAGGAGGTTAAACGACTAATTACGTATGGAATGTTTTCCTTACAATTGTGGTTACTCCCATACTGATTAAGTACTAAGTCCTATGGGATCATGTGACCTGACTAAAATCATCTTTGTGAGTGTGAGTGATAACTCACTCAGAAGGAAAATGGGTGGGTGTTAGAGGAATCCTTATTCCCTGAGGAAATGCTGTAAGTTTCCACCTGAAAGATTAATTGCTAAGAGTGGTGAGAGAAGTGCCTGCGGCAAGAAGAAATTAGGCAAAAGGAACGGAAAGAATGCAGTCGAATGCAGTCGCAGGAACAATTCGAAGGACTGCTAGCTTCATAAGAGCCTCAAATTTCAATTCTTGATCTTATCTCCAACTGAGGTTGCATATATAGTCATCGGATATGCACATGTTTAAAGCACTGGTTATTAAAGAAACATTTAAAAGCAGACCATGTGTTTTGACTCCCTGTTTTAGCATTCCTATTTGGTTTCTTTTCTGTCAGAGATATGAGACCTCTGTGGTTCAGACCCCGCTCATCTCCGAACGGCTGTGCTATGAGAGAGGAAGTCAGGCCATACAGGGTTTGTATGAAGGACCAGGTTCATCTCTCCAGGGCAGTGGAAATCTTAGAAAGGTTTCAGTCCATACTTGAGGCCGTCTGCCCATTTTTCACATGAATCATCTCCTTCCATTTTACTACTGCCTGGTAAGGAACAAACTTCTAGCCTTATTTTGCAAATAGGGAGACGATGCTTTAAAAGGCCACCTAGCCTTTTAACTTCTCTGTGTCACACTGATAGGAAATGGTTAAACTGGCATTTTATACAGGCCTAACTCTCAAGCTGAGGCCCTTTCCACAGTCTCTGCACTGAGGTTTTAAGAATTTTAAGAACCACGGCACACTGGGAGAAAGAAAATATTATGGGATGAATTATCTTCCCCTCAAAAATGTTTGATGAGATCCTAATTGTAAAACTGTGATAGACATAGAAAGGGGAGCTTCCAGTTTCCCTGCGCCAAGGGAGGGTGGAGGTGAGCTGGGAGGGAAAACTGAAAAAGACTTGGGAACTGAAGGAGGAAAGAAAGGGAAGGGAAGACCTGGAGGAGGCACATGGAGCAGAGAGACATATGAAGAAGCCCCGCTCACTTCTCATCTTTGGCCTTGTACCACGGACTTGGGAGACATGGAAGGAGACACTTAAAAGAGACAGAGACATGGGTGAGAGAACTTGGGGAGGCTGATGATGGCAGTCTTTGTCTTGACTTGTATTTTGATTTTGCTCTTTTTCTTACAGACTTGACCGGCCCCTTCTGCCTCTCTCCTATGGTTCCCCACCAAAAGGTGCCTTAGACTTGTGACAAATTTTCAGGCCTCAGCAGCCCCGCTTTGTGTTAACCCTGTTTGTCTAGGCATTCACCCATGAGGGCGTGGGTAACATTGAGTGTTTCTTTTGGAAACTAAAGTTCTTCCTCTTCTCTTTATTGCATACTACTAGTGTTAAAATTTTATCTAGTGAAGTTCTCACACAGTAAGAATATGTTTTTTCTTCATGCAATGGATGGCAGAACCCATTTAGAGCAAGCAGATCTAGGGATCCTGGGGTGCCCCTTATTTGGCCCTTTGACATCACAACTAGTAACTATATTGTAGAGACAATTTACTTAAAATTGTTGGGTGGAAATGATGTCCTGAATAAACTCCATACATTTTATGGACCCCACCCCCACCCCAGACCAAAGAGATCTAAGACACCAAAGACTACAAATTCCATGATGTCATCACTACTGAGGGGAAGATTGCTGGGAACTGAGGGTGGAATTAAGCAGCCAGGTTTGCTATATAACCAGACATGTGTGCCTTGGGGAATCTCTTGATTTTTCGCTGGCTTTCAGTGTGCTATTGGGGTTCCAGCTCAGTGGACTAGTCGGATGCATTCACCAATTTATTTTTCTCTGAGTTGTTCATTTCTTCATTTCCCCTTTTTGTACATGAACCCTTTGTTACCCCCTTTTGTGTGTACCTGCAGTTAAATCTCATTCTAACTCTTTTTGAAGTGCATGGTTGAGGACCCACAGTCAGGCCAACCCATCTCACATTGGGGTCGCTCTGTAACAAAATGAGATCATGGAGGCGGGCTGTAATCCAGTATGACTCCCATTCTTATAAGAAGAGCAAATTTGGATACAGACAGGTACTTGTGAAGACATAGGGAGAGGATAGCTATCCACGGGACAGAGGTCTCAGAGGAAACCAACCTTGCAGACACCTTGATCTTGAACTTCTGGCCTCAGAACTGTGAAAAAATAAATTGCTGTTGGTTAAGCTGTTAACCCTGTTTGTAGTGTTTTTTTTTTAATTATTTTTATTTATGCATGCATGCATACAAGAACTGGGGTGTAGGCCAGAGGTGCAGGGGGTGAGAGGATTCACCAGACACAAAGTGGGAGCAGAATAGGTGGATCTACTGAAATAAATTGCTGAGGGGAGCAGCAGAAGAGACAGGAAGGTCTGCTGTGCCATGTGGGTCAGCTCCCTGGCCGGGGATCTAACTCATGCCACAGTGACTGGTGATAGCTTGATAGCACTGAGACTTTAATCCTGCTCCACAGTGAGGCCCCATGATGCTTTGTTAGCAGCAGCCTGGCAAATGAATACAGGAAGTTAGTGTCTTTGTGCTTCTTTGCTGTTACTTAGTCGTTGAGACTGCTGTTGCACAGTTGCTCACGGTTCTGGCAGATTTCTTAGTACAATTCTGGTTATCAACTGTGCTTCCTACACTTGGCCTCTTCTCCATAATTAAAAATCATCAAGTTAATACTCACAGTCTTGCCTTCCTATTTTATGATGATGTACAGTAAAGGATTAAGCTATTTAAGTTAAATCTTACCTGTAATCAGTATTAGCAAAGTTGAGATAAAGCCTACTTGGTTAAAGACAAAGATATCAAGAATGTTAAAATATAATTCAAATTCTTAAGCTGGAATGTAAATCTTAAGAATTTCACGTACTAGGGATTAATCAGAAGAGAGATTTCCAATTAAGGGAAATTTTGAGTGTCTTTTGAGTCATTTCTGCAAAGCATAGGCATAAGACTGATTTCACTAAAAGGAAAATTTTGGCAGATGGAAGGGCTGGGAAGCTCTGTGTAAATTTAATCTCATTTACAATCTCATGGCTTGTTTGGTTTCACTAATTGAATCAATATTTCTTGTATGTTTTTTTTTTCTTTAAAAAAAATCACAAAATACAGTACTAACTTAATGCCTTTAGGCACTTGTATTTTGTCTTCTGAAGACTTTTTAGTGTTATAATTCCCTCAGCCACCCTGTAATTCTTTATTAAGTTTTAATGTGGTTTAAACTCTCCATCTGTAGACAATATATTATTTCCCCTTCTTTGCCAGCAGGTCTAATATTTCCCAGTAGTCTGTTTTAGAGCTCCTTCTGGTGGTTTAAAGCTATGATGACACATCCATCTACAGCATCTGCATCCATTCAAAATCGCACTGTGATTGCTAAGACCTGTTCATCAAAACAGAAACAAAATAATAGAGGTTATGTTTGCAATAAAATGCAACAGAATGATGTTCGGCTTTACACATTAAGAATAATTACTTAATTTGTGATGGTCAGGAAAAGGACAGGAGAGTTTGGGTGAGGCAGGTTATAACCATTTCAACAAATGGACGTTCTTCTCTTGTAACTACATACATATTTTAAAGGACTTGTTTTATAGTGCTATATTAGCTGAATTTTGGCTAATGTTGGGTATGGGGAGAAAGTAGAGAAAAGGCTTTATTTTTGTGGGTTTTTTCTTCATAATAATGTGTATGAGACAGCTATATTAGAGAGGAACAATATGACTAATTTTAATTCCTTTTAAGATTTTTAGAACTTGATGATGAAACTCACATTGGCTCATTTATCTTATCAAAGTCTCCATGTCTTTCTTTTTATTTATTTATCTAATATTTATCTATTTTATGTAGTAACACGTATAATTTACCATCAAAATCATTTAAGCGTGAGTTTCTGTGCCTTTCTGATTTGGATTTTTTTCTTTCTCTCCTATTATACCCTTCTCTGTCTCACTTCTCACATACTATAAAGTAAAATATAAGCATTGATATTGAAATGAAATAAAGCCAGTCAAAACCAAAACTAGGTGTTTATCAAAATCAGTGATTTCCTTTTGAAAGTCAAAACATTGGGAAACTTAACAGTTACTAGGAGGATTTTTATCAAAAATTGTTGCTTTTGCTTTAGATAGTATAGAAGGTAGTTACAAATTCTCATTGAGCAAAATAATCTGCCTTTGGAAGTAGATTTAGTTTGTAGAAACTGACAGGAGATATGGTCAATGAAATATCAAGAGATAATCAAGCTGAGTAATATATACTTAGGTCAAAATAATACTTAACAATTAATTAATGAGCTGTCTTTTCCTATCATTTGTAAGTGGATTTTCAAGGCAATTACAAACAAAGAAAATTTAAAAATATCTTAGGGAGTAGCACCATTTTTGGAATTACGAGAAAAATATGTGCAAGCTATTGAGAGGTTGCAAAACATTTCAGTTCATGTTTTCTCATTTGATCATAACAAAACAAAAAAGGAGATGAAAGAAGTATTGTTATTAATTATTGTTGTTCTGATCACATGTATGAGAAAATGGGAGACTTGAAGAAAAATGTCTCATACAAGGTGCTGTAGCTGTTTGATGTGGGAGTGATAAATCTGGGCATAGGACAGCAAAGTCCATGTTCTTTCAGCTCCACTATAACCCCCTTGCTGTTCAGGGGACATTCTTTTTATTTATTTGTTTATTGTGGTACATAGTTCAGAAAAAAATGTTTTTCCTGGGGGCTCTCATCAGGAGGGCAGGAAAAGTAAATTGAACAAAGCCTTTAAAAATATGCTTAGGAAAAGATATAAATAAAGAAATAAAGAAAAATTAAAAAAAATATGCTTAGGGACTCCCTGGTGGCCTAGGGGTTAAGTCTCAGTGCTGTCATGCTATCTCTGTTTGGCCTAAGTTCTATGCCTGGCAACGGAGCTAACCTGCATATGGCACCGCAGACCTCTCCTGTCTGGCCCACAGCTTCCCTCATCAGTGTATCAGATCCTTCACCTCCTTTGCTGAGTTTACTCCTAGGCACTTAATTATTTTCTGATGTGATTATAAATAGGATTATTTTATTGCTTTCTTTCTCTTCTAGTTTGTTACTTGCATATAGGAATGCAACAGACTTTTGTACATTCTTTTGTAGTCTGTCACTTCATTGTACTGATTTGTGGTTTCTGAGAGGGGTGTGTGTGTGTGTGTGTGTGTGTGTGTGTGTGTGTGTGTGTGTGAAGTATTTGATGCTCTATAAATACTTCTATGGATTAAGCTAAACTTCTGTCCTTCCCAGTCCTACTGTGATGGTCTCGTATTAGAATTGCAAGTTGCAGAGGGGGCCTCCCTGGTGGCACAGTGGTTAAGCGCTGCGCTGTGGAGCAGCGGCGACGCGAGTTCGACGCCCAGCCAGAGAGGATCCCACAAGGGGCAGCAGACCTCTCCTGCCTTGCCCGCTGCTCCCCTCAGCAGTGTATTCCTGATCTGCCTGTTCTGCTACCCGCTCTGTCTCTGGTGAACCCTCTCGCTGCCTCACGCCTCTGGCCTGTACCTCAGCTTGTATGTATAAATAAAAAATAAATCTTTAAAAAAAAAAAAGAATTGCAACAGTTGCAGAGTGTTGGCAGGGATGTTGGTCTTGGATGCTGTACTTTCTGTTGTATTAGTTGAAACCTTGTCACCAATAAGGATCACTAGAAGTCAAGAACTAGTGTGGGGTTCTGGTCCAAGAACCCAGCCTACAGGGTGAGGGCTATGGATATGGGTGTACAAAGGTTGCTATAGAAGATTCGAGAGCATAAGCTTCCCTCGGCGCTGAAGCTGCTTGAACTGAAGGAAAGGTCTGTAATCATCATTCTGGTTGAGGGAGGTCAAAGCAGACTCTGATGGTGCATTCCCAGACCTGACACCTCAGCGGTAGCCTAGTTCTGATCTCAGCAGGTTTTGCTGGCTGTGCCTTTATCTTGCTGCTCAGGCATATGCATAGTGTCCAGGGGGCTGTGAGTCTGAGGTATATACAGGCTGGCTAGAAGTTGCAAATTATGTAGTATTTAGGTTGTCCAGATGTCTGTCAAACTCAGATGTGGCAGGGGCTAGAACTTCTTGGGAGATCACCAAGTTAGCTTCAGATAGTTCCAGGTATATCAGCTCTGTACCCACCCATTAATTATTTTATTATTATTATTTTTTATGGTAGCCAGTGCTCACCAAGCCACAATGGGCCAGGAAAATAGGAAAGCCCCAACATTTGAGCAGGGGATCTATTAAGTGCTTTTTGCAAATGACAAACCAGCTACTTGCAGCCCCAGGAACACCAGCTCAACTCCTTTCCAGCAGTCAGTGTTCTTACAGAGGCTGCTATTGTCTGTCTGCAGTGAGCTAGGACCAGTGAAAAGTGTTGAAAGGTTGAGGGATGAGTGATGGTGTCAGAAGGTGATTAGACTTTTTTTTTTCCTGTACTGGTGGTCTTTGCCTCTTCTTCTGGTGGAGATGCCAATAATCAAGTCCTCAGTTCTCTTCCAAATGCAGTTGCTCCTTGACCGATGCAGGTCTTCTGTGTCCATGGCAGAATACACGTCTACAAGTGGCTGTTCATTTCCTACTAGCTGGCACTGTACGTTAAACTGAATTACACTTTAGCTAATAAAAATAATTTTTATAGATGAGTATTTACTGATACTACATGATATTTATGATGTCTTGCTAAGTAAAAAGACAGTATATAAAATAATATGCATGCTACTAATTTTAAAATACATATCCATAGAAAAATATATTTAAATATAAGTATGTATAGTGGTTATCCTTGTAGGGGAGGTTAAGGATTTTTTTTTCTTTCTATATTTTATAGTGACTGTGTCCATATATCATTATCATGTATTTATTTATCTCACTATTTATTTATCTATCAACTATTATGTATACATTTTGTATTGGGAAAAATATTTTAAAATTATTTTGTATTGACTATCACTCAAACAAAATCTCAGAGAATGTGGCTGTGACATTTTATTTTGAAAGATCCTCAGAGAAATTTTAAGCAATCATCTACTTTTTTCATAAAGAAACAATCTCAGTAAAAGAATTTTAAAATTTCTATCTTTGAACCAGGTAACCTAGTGTACACTTAAAGGTTAACTGACTGGGAACTGTATATCCTAGTAATTGGATAGAGTAATTTACTGAAATAATAGTAAGCTTTAAGCTCATTCAGTGTTAAGTCATATTTATGAAAAACATAATATTGATTTTGAAATAGTTTATCTGAAGCCTATCTTTTAAAAAGCAATTAGGTATTTTTTTAAAAAGTCACTCCTAGTTTGGAACAATAAAAACTTATTATGTGTTTGGGCACTTATATTTTTTCTAAGCAAGTGTTAGGTTGAAGAGTGGTGGGGCAACTGCATCTTGCCCATCCCAAAATGTTATTAAATTGCTAAAGGTTATTCAAATAAGCAAAGAAAATACTGTGCATTCTGATACCACAAAGAGAAATGGTAAGATACTTATGATATAAATATTGATATTTATATAAAATGTTTATAAGTAAACATCTCATCCAAATACAGATCTATGATACTATACTAGGATACAGTTACATAAAATTATCTCTCACAAGTCAATATTATTTTTTCTTTTTGTTCTTGTGTTTCCCAAGCACAGGAAAACATTTAGATTCTATAAATTAATGGATCATATCAGTGTAATGATGTCCCCTTTTACTGCATGAGTAGGAAATACAGGACCCAGCATCTGATAATTGCAGAGTACATAGACTTTTCAAGCATAAAAAGATATTTTAAACTTGTTGATCAAAAACTGGCTTATCAGGAAAGTCTCAAAAAAAATCACAAATGATTGAAATAATGCAAAGTATTATTTTATTACAATGCAGTAAGTTATACTAGAAAGAAATAACAAATGTCAACTCAGAGGTTTATACTTAACTATTCTTTAAAATTCAATAAATAAAAGAAAATATTAGAATATAAATTAGAAAATATTTGTATTTTTTAACTGAACAATATTGAAAATACAGTAAGTCTAAAGTTATGTAGCAAAATCAGTACTTAGAATAATTTTCCTTAGAGGAATAAAAGAATGAGCTGAACATTTGTATTATGAAATTAGTAATTTACTAGAGAACATAGAAGTAAGGAAATAACACATGCGAGAGCAGGAATTAATGATACAGAATATGATGATAATAGATCATTAACAAAACTGGTAATTAGATATTTAAAATGTTAATACAATTGATAATCACAATTCTGATAATAAAAAATGAATAAACAAATTATTATACAGGAGGTATCAACATATTCTTTAAATGTTATATATTAAAAGATAGAGGTTATTATGAATAATGATAAACTTATACATTCAAAATAACCATGATAAATTTTATAGATAAAATAACCATTTTCTGAAGAAAATATAATTTATCAAAATTTGCAAAACAAGAAACAGAAAACAATCTGTAACTACTTTAAGAATTGAATTCTTCTCCAAAGAAGAAGTGCAAATGGCAAACAGACATTTGAAAAAATGTTCAATATCCCTCATAATCAGGGAAATGCAAATAAAAACTACAATGAGATACCACTTTACACCAATAAGAATGGCACACATTAAAAAAAAACAGAAAACAACAAATGTTGGCAAGGATGTGGAGAAAAAGGAACACTCCTGCACTGGTCCAACCTCTATGGAAAGCTGTATGGTGGATTCTCAAGCAACTAAAAATGGAGCTTCTGTATGACCCAGCAGTTCCACTCCTAGGAATACACCCAAAGGACACAAAAATAGTAATCCAAAAGGTCACATGCACACCTATGTTTATTGCAGCACTATTTACAATAGCTAAAACATGGAAACAACCCAAATGCCCAAAAATTGATGACTGGATCAAGAAAATGTGGTATATGTATACAATGGAGTACTATTCAGCAATCAAAAATGATAAACTAATGCAATTCTCAACAACATGGATGGAGCTAGAAGGGATCATGCTCAGTGAAATAAGCCAGAAGGAAAAATAAAAATATGGAATGGTATCACTAATAGGAGGACTATAAGAGAGCCAAAGAAGAAATCAGAAGGAGACAATAGCACACAAAACATAACAAAAGCAAAAACTAGCAGACAACCAGAAATAAGAGACATTCTACAGGGGCCTGGGGGCGGATAGAGACCAAAATAAAGGAAAAAGAGCACAGGGGACTATGGTGTTGGTTCACGGGTGAAGTGGTGGTGGGAAACCTACAGGGTGATACACAATAATGTAAAGGATATAAATTAAATTTTAAAAAATGTAAAAAAAGAGAATTGAATTTGAATTAAATACATTCCCATAAATAAAGCTCTAAGCTGAGAAGACTTCAATAGTGAGTTCTAGCAAACATTTATGTAAGAATTTATTCTAGTCTTACACAAATATTACAATGAATGCAGAAAGAAGGTATATTCTCAAACTGAGGAGACTGTCATAACATTGATGCAGAAGTCTCACAAGAACAGAATGAGAAAAGCAAATTACTTGTCAATCTCACTCATAGATACAGCTGCAAAAATCATGAACAAAAATGAGCAAACTGTACACATATATATTTATGTATAAAAATTATGATACATTCAAGCCAACCTGGGGTTCTTTTAGGAATATAAAGTTGGCTTAACACTGGACTATTAACCAATCTTTTTTCTTTTTTCCATCATGGGCAAAATGAAAAAGGCATGTAATCAATAAATAGATGTCAAAAAAGAAAGCATCTATTAGCATTTAAAAATGCTAAAAAATAAAATTGAGTATTCAGACTTTTAATAAAAGCTTTTACTAAACCAGAAGTAGAGAGGGATTTCTTAATCTGAAAAAGGGTATCTGAAAAAGTAAATTTTTAATCTGATTACTGGTATCTTAAAAAATAAAACAAAAATCTTTGGTGGTAAAAGAGCTATGGTAACCACATTTGAGGGGCAAGAAATCTCTGCAACAAGTTTTCATCAGCATAATAAAAAAAAAAAATCTCTTGCTCTGAAAAAAAACAACAAAAAAAATAAAACAAAAATCATACTTACTGAGGAACTTTTATAAAATGTCTCATTAAATTTGGGAAGAACAGAGAAGGATGCTCACCATCACAACTTCTATTAGTGGAACATACATAGAGCATTTCATTCGAGGTTTTAAATAGTTTACAAAAGGCAAGAAAAGGAAGTAAAAGGTGTAAGAAATAGAAAGGTAAAAATCAATCTGTTACTATTTACTAATAATGTGGTAAAATACTTAGAAACAACATAGAGATAAATTGCCTAAATTAATTAGATTTAATAATATGCTTGGATCTACTATCATATATAGATAGCCATACTTCTATATACCATCTATATCCAGTAAGAAAATATATAAAAAAGAAAAATTATTTATGACAAAGAATGCCAAGTAGTTAAGTATAAAATGAACAAAAGATTTTGTTAGAATAAGCTATATTAAGAAACATTTTAAAAAACAATAAAATGGAGAAAATACCTTGAGCATAGACTGGAAACTTACTTTTGTAACATTCTTTCTGAATTGATGCATAGATTCATTGTAATGCCAACCAAAATCTTTACTCTTTTTTTAGGAAGGTAGTTGAGCTGATTGTAATATTCATTTGGAAATGCCAAAATCCAAGATTGGCAAGAAACTCTTGAAAAAACAAATGGATGACCTTGCTATACCAGATATCAAGACTTCCTCTAAAGGTATCACAATGGAGACAGTGTGGTCTTGGTGTAGGTGCAGTTACATAGATTAATAGGGGAAAAAAGACATTATGGAACAGACCCTAGCTGTATGATTACTTATGATATTGGTAGCACTTAATGATAATGGGGCAAGAGAGGCCTTCATAATACCATGAATATACAGAGGGGGAAATAGAATTGAGCTCCATACCTCACACCATACATTAAAATGAATTTCAGGTAAATTGCAATCAAATTGTAGTATTAAAATAACCATTTTAATATTGAACAATATTAAATGACTATAATTTATAAGGCTAAATTCAAATTTACAATATTAATATTAAAAATTTAGATGCTAGCACAGAGGATAATATCTTCACAACTGGATTTTTTTAAAACAAAATGTGAAACACAAATCATAAAGAAAAGACTACATAAAATGTTTATTCCTCCAGGTGCCTTAGAAAGGGAGTGAAAATGTACAAGACAAAATAGGAGATAGTTACTTCTATAAGTGACAAAAATCATACCTATACTATGAAAAACAATCTAAAAACTGATATAAAAAAAGATAACTCATTGAAAGCAGGTAAAATAATTGAATGAGGTCTTCAAAAAAAAAAGCATCCAGATGTTCACCTAGCATATGAAA
Organism: Scalopus aquaticus; assembly: GCA_004024925.1. NCBI lineage: Eukaryota > Metazoa > Chordata > Mammalia > Eulipotyphla > Talpidae > Scalopus > Scalopus aquaticus. The sequence continues at coordinate 140,329 of PVIJ01001912.1, forward strand.
ATATTCTCAATCACATTGATAATCAGAGAAAACAGAGTCCAAAATGAAATACCAATACCACACAGTAGATTGTTTTAAATAAGCAAAAAAGAATTCTAACAATAACAACTTGGGTCAGGATGTGGACAACCAGGAGTTCTCATTGCTGATAGCGTTGTTAATTTGTACGACTAATCTAGAAATGCTGTTGACATTAGACAGAAAGAAGCATCAGAAACAATGTGTGAATGTGTTTACACGTATTTTTCACAATTCCTCAAATTGGAGGCACCCAGATTTCTACCTACAACAGAATGGATAAATAATTCATGCACTGGAATACTATATAGCAACAAAATGCCAGTATACATCCTTCAGTGTAGATGAACCTTAAAATCTTGTAGTTGGGGACATGAAACCATAGAAACACATGTGCGCCTGTGCACACACACATATATACACACATACTCTGTGATTCTATTTAGGCAAAACTATTTTATTTAAGGATATTTGAAGCTAAATATTAAACAAAAGAGGAAGGGCCACCAGGCGCCCCTTGAGGTCCAGAAAACATTCTATTTCATAACTTAGGTAGGGGTTACATAATATGTATCGCAAAATAATTTATTAAATGGTACACTGCTGTATCAAAAAAGAAAATATATTCATTCAGCCTTTTGGGGGAAATCATAATTTTCTTGTGTCACAAATAATTTTATAAAGGGTGGAGTTTGGGTAAATACTTCATGTTTACAATCATGATTATTTAGATTTTTCCGGTCTTTGATAAAGTCATTTTTTTTTAATCAGAATTTTTGTAGACAGAAAGACTCAACACAATTTGTTGACAATGACAATCTGTTTTATCAAATTTTGCAGAAAATGTCAGCCAATTTCTTTTATTATAACCATATGCAATGTGAAACTAAAAATCAAGATTTTCCTTAATTTACTCCATCTTCAGTAAATGCCTCCAGGCATGAGGGGCTGAAGTGTCTACACAAGTCAGACTGTAATAAAAGCATTCAAAAGGGATACTTCTTCAACTGGTCCACTTGATGGCACTAAACTAACATAGAATGTGGGCCAATTCTCCATAGACATTTGATGCATTAATGTGTTTTCAATGTGTTTTCATAATCTTAGACCTTGTGAATTCTAAAGGTCTTTTTTGCCTCAGAGCTTTGGATATTCAGTAGGAAAAAAAATAGGTTGGAAAAATTCTTAAAGAATTAAAGCTTTTTGAGAAAAAAATAAGATATAGTAAAACTCCCTGGGACAGTTTTTCATGTCTTCTTGCCTCTTGCTTCTTCTATATCTAAATTATAAATCCTAGGGAAAGAAATGATTTTGGCTATAAGATATTAGAAGATCAGGGTTGATAGATAAATATGCATTGCAATATTTTAGAACTGAATTCTTTGGCAGAGAGGGTGAAATGGAGAAGATTTTCCCCATGTGTCTTAGTCAGTTTGGGCTGCTGTAATAAATTACCATAGACTGGGTGGGTTAAGCAACAAACATTTATTTATCACAGTTCTGAAGGCTGAGAAGATTGAGATTAAGGTGCTGGTAGATCCCAATGTCTGCTGAAGGCCCTCTTCCTGGTTTGCAGAGGGATATCTTATGTCTGCACACAGGAGAGAATGGAGAGAGGAAGGAACCTAAAATGTCTTGCTCTAATTTAAGAACCCAAATCCCATTCATGTGTATTCCATCCTCATAACCTAATTACCCCTTAAAGGTTCCATCACCTAATAACATCACATGGAGTAATAGAATTTCGACATATGAACTTTGGAGGTACACAAACATTCAATCCATTATGCTGTGTGGTTTAAACTGCATACCCGGCATAGGAAGAGGCAAGGTCTTTGCAAGCTGCTGGCAAATTTGCAGTTAAATAAGCTTGGGTTCTGTGACTTGAGAATTCTGCTGTTTTCCTTCTTGGAGGAACATATTTGCTTGAGCAGAATAGGACTTTGCTATGTTAGCAATGGCAACTGATTCTTTACTGGTGACAAAAATTGCTAAGTAGAGACATAGGGAGGCTATCGTTAATTTTGGGTGCATTTACTGAAAACCCATTTGCAGTAAGTCATCTTGACTTCTAGTGTATTTTCATCTGACTACAAGAAGAAAGGCATTGTCCTATGCATTCTCTGAGTGAAATAATTTGGATTTCAATGGGTCAGAATTGGGAATTAAAGGACTGTATACCAAACTGTCAGTGCTATATGGACTACCAGCAGTTGCCCATAAAAGAAAATATAGGAATCTCGCTTCTCAGATTAACCTCAACATGACCAGCCTTCCTGGGTTTTAACAAAGTAAGATATTTCTTCTAAATGCTTTAAAAAATCCTGCAAGGTCTTTCTTCCATGCAAGGACTGTTGGGCTGCTTTCTGTCTGTAAGTGGTCTCTGCCCATGGCTGGCTCTATTTCCCTGGGGAGACAAGGAAGTTACTTGAGAGCAAGGATCGCTTCTTATTTTTATCTTTAGTCTTTATGGCAAAAAACTCCAATGACTTAAGAGAGATGGATCCTCAATATGAATATGATGACTGAATTATTACTGATCTTATATTTCCTTCTTCCCCAAGAAGATTTGATTGTCTTCTATATCCACATATAAACTAAGGTCGTCACATCCTGATGGCAGAACATTTGAGAGAAAATGAAATATGTTGTGTGCATGGTTTTAAATCTAAATGCTGTACTTTTAAAAATAAAGCACCATTTTGTTCTTTCCTTACCACTTCCTTCCTCTGTTGTTGCAAAGGACCAGCAGGTTTGTCCTTAATACTTCAGATAACATTTATTTCCCTCAAGAATAGAAAAAGACTGTGAGCACTCCTTCAGAATTATTTGACGACATTAAACAATTTTATTTGTCTACTAAATTTCTACAGGTTACCTGTAAGAAACAAAAATAAATGTATTATAATAACAGGAGTAAAAAATGAGATCTTTTGAACTTTAAAAAAAAATAAAAAACCAAAACCCTTCTTAGGTTAATAAAACACATACATTATGTAACCTTTCTTATAACGTAGGACTCATCTCATTTTATGTTTGTTGACTCATCAGCCATTTGTCAAAATGCCAAAAACAGTATTACACACGAGAGGGTTATTAATTTTAACCTTAATTCAGCAAGGAAGAGACTATGAGCCAAATTTATATTTCATACAGCTCACATAAATTTTCTGAAATAGTAGAATTGGAAAGCATCAGTGTCCATTTCCTAAAATTTGACAAAATACAATTTAAAACCTATGAATCAAATATCTCCATTATTTAATGATAGTCTCTCCTGATATAGAAGAAACAGTCTTTCAGGCAATATCAAAGATATTATTGTTATAATGTATTTTTATGAATACCTAAAATCTAATTTTATTAGATAACAAAATATTTGCTGGGACTTAATAGGTGACATTGATAATTATAGCTGCATATAAAACGTTTTCATATTTTCATCTTAAATGTTTATCTCTCCCTTTTTAATTTTAATATACAAGGAGAAAAGTTACTCATTGACTGAGTCTATAAACTAATAAATATTTGAATTACTAGGTAAAAATTGGATCATGGACTAAGGCTACAAATACTGCACTTATTGTAGATAAACTCCCCTGATTTGGATATGTATATCCAGAGTCTTGAATAGTGCCTGGAACATAGGAAGTGCTCATTAACATTTATTTAAAGAAAAGACCAAAAGCTGGCGGGTGGGGGTGGTGATGGGGAGGGGGTGGGGGGAAGCTCCCTAGTGGTGCAAGGGGTTAAATCTCATCACTATGAAGCTATCAGCAGCCACTGCAGCACAAGTTTGATGCCTGATCCACATGGCACAGCAGACCTCTCCTGTCTCCCCCACTGCTCCTCTCAGCAGTGAATTTCAGTCATTCTGCCTGTTCTGCTTCCTACTCTGTCTCTGGTGAATCCTCTCACCTCCACTACCTCTGGCCTACACCCCAGTTCTTGTATGCATAAATAAATAAGTCTTTAAAAAAAAGAAAGACCAAAAGTTTTGTCTTAAGTCATTCCATTTACCTTCATTCTTACAATCACTTTCTTATTTCTGATTCCATCTCTGGGCTACTAATTTGCTAAAATATTTCTGGTTACTGTAATAGTTTCTCCTACCCATTCTCTATAGCACAAATTTGAATTTTTTTCTACGTGAAATTAGATTATAATAATAGTGAACATTTATTAGTCCCTAGTATGTGCCAAAGTTTATATACATCATGTAATTAAATTCTTACAACAACAGTATTAAGAAGGCATTATTGCTCCTGACTTTAAAGATGTGTTAAACCAGGGCCTCCCTGGTGGCGCAGCGGTTAGGCGCTGCGCTGTGGAGCTGTCGGCAGCAGTGACACGAGTTTGACACCCGGCCAGGGAGAATCCCACATGGCGCGGCAGACCTCTCCTGCCTTGCCCGCTGCTCCCCTCAGCAGTGTATTTCTGATCTGCCTGTTCTGCTGCCCGCTCTGTCTCTGGTGAACCCTCTCGCCACCCCACACCTCTGGCCTGTACCCCAGCTTGTATGTAAAAAAATAAAAAAATAAAAATAAAAAAAGCTAAAGATGTGTTAAACCAATGTCCAAAGAGGTTATTTGGTTGAACCAAAGTCACCTGGCTGTTGTGTTCTACCTTGAGGTGATAGTTCACCACTTGATATATAGACTGATGATCTTATTTATTTATGGAACTGTCTTAGTACAGCACTGAATGTCTGGTGTTGTAGAAACCCTTTGTTCCAGGTAAACAAAGGCAGTCGGTGATTCCTACATAAAGCAGAAGAACTTTATAATAGTATATTTTCATCTATCCTCCCTTGACTTTTTTGCTATTTTGTGATGTCTTTTGATTTTTCTTTTCTTTCTTTTTTTTCTTTAAAGACTTATTTATGCATGCAAGCTGGGGTGCAAGCCAGAGGTATGGGGGGGTGAGAGGGTTCACCAGAGACAGAGTGGGGAGCAGAATAGGCGGATCTACTGAAATACACTGCTGAGGGGAGCAGCAGGAAAGGCAGGAGAGGTCTGCTGTGCCATGTGGGAAGCTCCTTGGTCTGGGATCCAACTTGTGCTGCAGTGGATGTGGATAGCTTCATAGTGCTGAGACTTGTGCCACCAGGGAGACCCTTTAATTTTTGTTATATAACAAACATTGCTAATACTTATTTTTAAAATGGACAATTATTTTTAAGAGAATTAGGTAATAGAAACATTTTGTACATTTTTAATGCTCTTCAAACCTTTGTGTGAGTCCAGATTTCCTTCTGATAGGCTTTTCACTCTGACTAAAGGAATTCCTTTTATTTTCTAATAGTAGGAGTCTGTTGGGATGATTAGTTCAGCTTGTGTATATTTGAAATGTCAATTTTGATTCATTTTTTGAGAAAAATAGAATTGAAGAAAATAAAATTATGGATTAACATTTTTTCCTTTCAGCATTTTAGAGTATTTGCCCTATATAGTTTTCTTGCTTGCATTTTTTTTTATCTTGGTAAATCTACTTTTATCCTTATTTTATTATTCTCTGTTTAACGTATTATTGTTCCTCTAACTGGCTGTTTTTAAGACTTTCTACTTGCTAGTGATATAGGGACAAGTTGATCATGTTCCTTTATTTAGCTCTTGCCATGTGTCTTGTGCTTCTTTGAAGTTCTTGGATCTTTGTCTCCATAATATCACCAAGTTTGGATATATTTTAGCTAGTACTTTTTGAATTTTTTTTTTTTTACCTCTAGCCCTCATCCTTTAGAAATTCCAACCACATCTAAACTATATGTTAATTCTATGATTCACTGATGCATTGTGAAGTATTTAAAATCATTTATTCTCTCTGTATTTCATTTGGACAGTTTTCATTGCTGTCTTCAAGTTAGTAATATTTTATTATGCAATGTATAATCTACTGTTAATCCCATCCAATATAATTTTTATCCCAGACAGCAGTTTTTATCTTTAGAATTTAGAGTTCAGTCTTTTAAAAATATATCCATTTCTCTACTCAATTTTTTGAGCATAGGAAATACAGTTATTACAACTCTAATATTTGCCTGCTAATCCTAATATTTATGTTCATTCCAGTTTGATTGATTTTTTTCCTTTAACTTGGGTCATATTTTCCTGGATCTTTGTATGCCTGGTAATTTTTGACTAATGCATGACATTGCAATATTTACCTTTTGGATGCTAGAGTTTCCCCCCTACTCTTATCAATATTCTTGAGCTTTTATCCTCGGACACAGTTAAGTTTCTTGAAATGGTTTGATCCATTCACACCTTGATTTTAATATTTGTCAGACATGATTGGAACTGTATTCAATCTAGAGATAATTATTCCCAACCACTGAGACAAGATTTCTGGGTACTCTACCTAGAGTCATGAGGTTTTCCAGTCTGACTAATGGGAGCAGACACTATGCCTTTTCATTCTGTTGATGATTTCCTTTGCGTCCAGAGCTTTTCAGTTTGATTTAGTCCTGCTGGTTAATTTTTGCCTTTGATTTTGGTGTTAAGTAACATAAGTCATCCCCAAGACCATTGTCATGATACTTTCCGATTATGGTTTTTTCTAGTTTTATGGTTCTTATCTTTTCCTTAATTATGTTAAATTCAGAAGGAAATGTTCATTGATGTGCCAGGAGTTAAAAGCACATGACAGAATCTGACTCTTACCTGTGGCAATTCTCACCCCACTCCCTTTGAAAATGCTAAAAACTGCACCAGACTCTCTTGAGAAGGTTATACTTTATTTCCCATCAACCAGATATAATCTGTACAATCTACAATCAGGACTTTGACCTAAAAAGACGTCCTAGTGAAGAGAGAGGTGGAACGGGAAGAATCTGTGTGTTGTGTGGATGTGGTAGAGCTGCTATGTGCTTAGATCTGGCTGTTCAGTCTCCCTCAGATGGCAGGAGAGCAGCAGTCACCTTGATGGCCCACATTGGGGTGTTATATTGGGAATTATTCCTGGGAGCTGAGCCCAGAGTTTGTTTCTTCAACTGTGCCAACAGCTTTTTATTTTTTTTAAGATTTATTTTATTTATTTATGCATACAAGAACTGGAGTATAGGCCACAGGTGCAGGGGGTGACATGATTCACCAGAGACAGAGTGGGGAGCTGAACAGGCAGATCTACTGAAATACACTGCTGAGGGGAGTAGCAGGTGAGACAGGAGGGGTCTGCTGCGCCATGTGGGTTAGCTCCCTGTCTGGGGATTGAACTTGTGCTGCAGTGGCTGGTGATAGCTTGATAGTGCTGAGACTTTAACCCCTGTGCCACAAGCAAGGCCCCCTGTACCCCCAACAGTTTTGTGAGTCACATGTATTCCTTATTCCATTCTCCTTGTATAAAGTAACTAACGTGAGTTCCATGTCTGCATTTCAGAGTTCTGTCTGACACAACATGTGACACATAGTTCTGCACCTCTGGATATGCTCCACTAGGGAGCTGTGGAGCAGAGCAGAGTTCTTTGCTCTGGGATTACAGGATTGCAGTTTTTTTGGAAATTATTGATTGCTACACAAATTGTAGTTTTTTGTGTGCAGTTTGTCAGCCTTCTGTGATTTTTATAGGACTTTTATTACATAAGGAATTGAGACACCTGGGAAGTTAAATGTAACAGAAATAAGGAGTGATAATTCAAAATCGAATTCAGATCTTCTAAGCCCTAATTTAGTACTTTTTCTTCTAAATGGTTATTTAGAGAATGGACTCTTCTACAGGTACCCCTACTGTAATTATGCCTTTGCATCACTAAATAATTGTCATATGGTCAGAACTTCCTAATGGAGATGTTGAATTCAGTGACACATAAGTGAAAGGGTTTGTGGCCCATTATTTGTCTCTTGAACCATCTCGCCTTACTTTAATAGCATGTTTAATGGAAACCCATCAGTTAAATGAAAAGTATGTGAAGTGTTACTATCACTTCCCCACTACCTTCTTAGAAGTCATTATGTGACTCCATAAGGGTAGTGAAAAACATTTATATTGACAACAAAAGAGGAAAAGTTGTTTTAAATTTCCAACAAATTCTTAATGTGTGTTTAATGAAGATTTACAAAACCCGTGACAATAAAGTTTCTAATTGTACGCTGTCCTAATACAATTTTTTTTAAAAGTCTCAATTTTTTGTATTGTGTTTTGCTTCTTAACAAAGAGATATTAAATGCTTTTCTTGTAATTGCTAGAGGTGTCAAACATAGCTACAATAAATGTTGACAGTAGGAAAAAGGATGTGAGCTACATAAAAAGAGAATACACAGGCTTGTGTAATCTGAATCGAGTGAGTCAATCTGTGCTCTGCTAACTAACCACATTTATCTATTACAGAGAAATGCTTTGTAGCTGGAAGGTAAATACTTTATTTACTTGACTGAGCCTCTCCTATTACAAGGTGGATTAGGAGGACTGACAACTGACTTTTCCCTTCCCCTTTATGCTATTAACTTCTCCACTTTCTATTGCTATTTTTTCCCCTTCCTCTCTCCATGTATAAGATTCATGCCTAATGAATGAAGTATGTCTTGCTCAGGGCAGGTTAAGAAGACTGCTGTCACTCTAATAGTCACAGACAAAAGAAAATATGAGAATTCAAGCTAATATGATTATGGATGCATAAATTAATTACAACTCTCTATGTCTTCTGAACTTTGCTACAAGGGACATTTTTAGCAGTGATAAGTTGTGAAGGAAAGGGTAAAAATAGTGACCATGCACTGAGACTCAACTAGTTCAAGATTATACTAGTACGCATTTTCTCATTAACTTTTCACAATAGCTTCTGAGATTCTATCATCATCATTATTAGTTCATACATAAAAACTATAGATTTAAGGATGTAGTAACTTGAATGAGATCATAAAATTAGATAGGGGGCTCCAGAGCTGTGGAATCTCCAGATCTGTGCCCTTTGTCATAAAGCTATAGTTACTTGCTAGCAAATTGGCTCCAAATGAATTAAGTGAAACTTTCCTGAGTAATATATACACAAAATAAATATATAAAAAATCAGTTGCATTTCTGTACACTAACAAGGAACTATCTGAAAAGAAAAATAAGGATAATGATTCCATTTACAGAACACTTAGGAATAAATTTAACAAAAGAGGTTAAAGTCTTATACACTGAGAACTATATTACATTGATGAAGGAAAAGAAAGAAGATACACTTCTCCCCTTAGCAGTATATTTCAGTAAATCTGTCTGTTCTGCTCCCCACTCTCTCTGGTGAATCCTCTCACCCCCGCACATTTGGCCTACATCCCACCCAGTTCTTCTACACACACACACACACACTTAAAAAAATTCATTTCTAAGAAGAGCAAGTACTGAAAATCTAATGTACAGCATGTTGACAATAGTTTCTAAACGGCATTGTATTCTTTAAAGTTGATGAGAGTAGATCTTAAATACTTTCAGCATTTACATAAACAAAGAGTGAACTGTATGAGGTGATGGATGCATTCATGATATTAATCTTAGTAATCATTTTATATTATGTATGTCAAATCATCTTGTTGTATATTTTAAATATATACAGCTATACTCATCAATTCCTTAATAAAATTGGAAGCAGATAGTTAAATAAAAAACCAGTTGGTTACATTTAACTCCTTATTAACTAGTAATTACCGTCACTCCTAGAGCGGAATAAAAGCGATAAGATGCACTTACATTATCTGAAGGTGTAGAGCATGTGTTTATTTATTCATTTCTCAAATATTATTTACAGACTGTCATGTCATAGATTCATAGTTCCTGCAGATAAGAAATTAGGCTTAAAAGGAGACAGACTTGGGCCTCCCTGGTGGCCTAGAGGTTAAATCTCAGTGCTATCATGCTATCATCGCTGCCGCCTAAGTTCGATCCCTGGTGGGCAGCTAACCCACATGGTGCAACAGACCTCTCCTGTCTCACCCACTACTCCCCTCAGTAGTGTATCTCATTAGATCTGCCTGTTCCGCTCCCCACTCTGTCTATATACCACATCTTCTTAATCCAATCATCTATTTTGGGGCAGATAGATAAATATTTTTAAAAATAAAGGAGATGGACTTGTGAATCAACAGTTTCAATAAAAGTACCGCTATGGGTGATGAGTATTAAACTTGAGAGAATGACAAATGCCTTGAAGTGGAGCAAGACCTTCACAGAAATAGAAGTTTTTGATTTCAAAGAAAAATAGGATTTGTCAGTAGACACGGCAAGAAAGTACATGACTCTTTTAATTGGGGAACCACAATTAACTTAGTATTGGTGGAGTCAGATGATAGTTTGGTAGACCTGGGGTGAAATGGATAGGTGGGTGAGGTCAAGATCAAAAAAGATCTTGTAAGAGAAACAAAGGAATACACTTTTTATTTTGATTTTTTTTATTTTGCTAAAATACACTTAACAGAAAATTTAGCATCTTAACCATTTTAAGTGTTCAGTTCAGTACATTAAATGCATTCATAATGCTCTGCTACCGTGATCACCACTTATCTCTAGAACTCTTTTTTTCTTACAAAACTGAAACTATACTCATTAAACAATAACTCCCCACTCCCTCTTCCTCAAACCGCCGGCAACCACTATCCTACATGTTATCTCTGATGGTTTAGAATCTTCTTAACACTTCTTATAAAGAGAAGCAATAATTAGATTCCACTTTAAACAAAATCACACAGTGTTTGTCCCTATTGTGACTGGTGAATCCTCTAGATTCAATCATGTTGTAGCCTATGTCACTTTCCTTTCTCTTTAAGGTTAATATTCTATTGTATGTATATTCCTCATCTTCCTCATTCATACATCTGTCAGTTGATACTTGGGTTGTCTCTGTATCTTAGCTATTGTAAATAAGGTAGCCACCATGATGAAAATGGTGTAAAAACCTCTTTTCAAGATTCTACTTTCATTTTGGTCAGGTACATACCTAGATGTGGAATTGCTGGATTGTATGTCAGTTCTATTTTACATTTTTTTGAGGAGCCATCATACTGTTTTCCACAATAGCTCTACCATTTTATATTCCCTTGTGCAGTGCACAAGAATAAAGAGTAAAGGGGTTAAGTAAAAAAAAAATGTGAATAGAATGGAATTGTGATTATATTAATATATTGTCAGGGACTAACAGAATAGCAGAGTGTCAGATGACTAGTGGGGAGAAAATTGGAGCAATAGGGAGAGAAAGGCTGTGGCTATCTGGATGAGGAGAAGAATATAACTTATTTGAACGTGTAAAGCCGTAATTTCCAGGACATAATTAATGAGTAAAAGATAGTAGGAGAAATCTAAGATGATGCCAAACTTTCTAATTCTGACAGTTTCAAGGTGTGTGCTACCATCAACAAAGATGGCAAAAGGATGGGGAGTAAGAATAAGGGTGGGAGGATGAGTTCAATTCAAGATCCAGTGGAATATCCAGGGAGAAATACCTGGCACACAGTTAGATATCCCTAAGCTACCATCCACATATCATTTTAAATGGCTTCTTTAATTATAAGTATTATGAACAAGACTATAAGCTCTTTGTGGGCATACACAGTCTTGTTAACTGGTATAAATGTAAAACCCACTAGAACATCTAACAAGTGTGCAATTATTATTAATTGCTTGACTATATGGGCCTGGGCACAAGAATAGGACCGTCTGTGAGCATGGAGCTTTGTGTCTCAGTTAGGGTCACATAAGCAGCAAATGGACTTCACCAAAAGTACTTCAATAATTTCTAAAGATTGGTATAATTAAGAGAGATAAGCTGAACGGGTTGCTGATTGTCTGTACTCCTAGGGTTGGAAGGACAAATGGAATAGACAGAGCCTATTAAGACAGGGGCCATGCAGGAGGGATTCATGGTAGGAGATGCAATTATAAAGGTAATGACCCTTGACCCCACTGGGGTATCAAAGCAGAGAGCAAGTAGGGAGGGGATAGATGAAAACCATTTAATGACACTCTCAGTGTCCTTATCCTTGCCAATCCTTTCTCCTATGTTTGGTAAATAAAAAGAATTTGAAATCAGGACATCAGTGCATGTTCAATTTTTGGCCAATTATCGAGTTGATCTCAGTTCTCAGATGGACTTTCTACATCTTAGCGTTAGTAGGTATCAGCCTCCATGCTCTCCTACAGAACACCTCAGCAGTCTCGGGAGAAAGCCTCCTCCTAAATTGTTCACTATGTGAGACATTTTCCTGAGAACAATAATGGAGCATCTTTGTAATAAGGCAGTTCTTAAGGGGGTTATTATACCAGATTAGATAGCCACCTCTTGCTCAGTTTAATTTTGCAGTTATTCAACACTGAAGAGAAATTTCCTGATCCTCTTTCATATTGATTAAGTTCAGCGTAATTAAGGAAGAATAAAAGATAGCTGACTTATTCAATTTATGTTAATTTTATCTAAACTATACAGTCACAATAAGATAAAACAGAAGATGAAAGAAGAAAGGAGATGTATATATTCACACACACACACACACACACACACACACACACACACACAGAGTACTCCTCTATCTACCCCCCTCCAAAAAAAAAGAATAAGAGAATGCTTTGGAGCATTTTTCCCTCAAAAGCCTATCTAACAAAATAGACTAGGTCATGGAATTCAATCACATAGAGTTTAGTCTACCTCGGCACTGTCTCCATCCTGGGTTTAGATACTGTTTGATTGACTACCTGTCTTGTGGAGAGAAGATGCTATTAGATTTCATTCCTCTGAAGATATGCCCCTTTCTTTATCACCAGTTCCAAGGTTCACTTTACTGTGATTTCTGGAGGAATGGTAGAATGTCATTCTCAACTCTGAGGGTGCTTTTGGGGGAGTGTCATGTAACAAAGTGGATAAACCAGATCTTATACTATATTCAGAGTTGGTTTCATTTACTCTGGACAACAAAATTAAATGATGGTGGAGAAGAATTAATCAAATTCTTCCTAAAATCCCTTTTGGGACAGGGAAGAAGTATTTGTATGTTACCTTTTATATCTTGGGGGTCTTGCCTTTTCTCCTGAAACTAAGACTTTTTGCTCTGTTGTGTCAGCTTGCCTCAAGAACACTTGAGTACTTGTAAGTTGAGGTGAGTTTTCTCAATCCTCTGCCACATGATGAGTGGTGGTGGTTAATAAGGGTGGGGCATTTTGACATGACCTTAAAACAATCCAATCTTTTGTACCAGGAAATGAAAACAGTCAGGCCTCAGGTATTTTTCTAAGTCAAGCCTATATAAAGGAAATTTTTCATTAAGAGCAACTATCTTTAATCAGATTTTTTTTTCTGGAAAATATGTTTAATTGATTTTACTCTTAAAAGTTGGTAATCAACACCAAACTTAGTATTGTCTTTTGGAGTTGACAAGTTACAAATCAGATGTGATCCTGTTTTTGTTTTTGTTTTTGTTTTTTTTTTAGTGTGATTTGGAGGATGAGAATGTATTTCCATAAACCTTTTGAGATGAACCATTTTCAGGGTAATTTTAGCACAGTTGTTTATGTCAACATACAATTCATCCACTTCCAATTATCAAGCTAAACTACGGTCAGCCTAGATAATTTTAGCAATCATGAAATTGACCTTTAACTAGGAATTTGAGGGTTGTGTTCAGTTTCAATGGCAACCATGAAAAATACTACCAAACTGATAGATTCAGTTGAGACTTGTAAACATTCTGGTGAAGTGCTTCCAAAAATGCCAATTTGTAGAAAGGTACAAATGTTGGCAGTTGTCTATATTAGTTCTGTTCAAATGCAGAGAATTAAATATTTGCCTTCAAAATCATTAGAACTGCTATCTCTTTCTTAATAAAAATGAAACCTTACTCAAGTCATATTCATTTTAGCTGTCTTTCTTTGTTTTCCAGTTAATTCAGTCAGGTTTTCAACATCTAAATTTCCCATAAATACTTTCTAGTATTTTTATTCTGATCTTCAAAATTCACATATAGAAGTCGTTGGCATTTTAAATATTCATTTAAAAAATTGCACCTCAGTTTATTTTGAATGCTCATGTATATATGTTCTTTTTTTTTTTTTTTACCAAATTTGGGTGGAATCCTTCTGCATCTGGATTATAACATAGACCCAATAAAATAAGTGTACGAATATACTGCACAGCTGTTGAAAACATCTTTACCACCACCATCACCATTAAACCCTTTACCATGCATTACATCTGAGTTAAAAATTCCCAAGTAAAAAGAACATATTTTTAACACATATAAACATCTTCAAAACTAATTTTTATGCTATTTAAAAACTAACATACTCTCAGAGTGATTTCATATTAAAGTTCTTTTCGGCAAAACTGTCTATAGCTAATCTTACCAAGGAGGTAGGCTTAAGAATACTCAGTGCTTCTCCTGTATAACATTAAGTTTGGTCATATTTTGATGGTGTTATTTTTTTTTTCAGGAGGAAGGAGGGCATACAAAATTTTATTTTCAGATTTTATCATTTGTTAAGATTTTATTTCTCTATTTCTATACTTTTCATATGAAGTAACAGTATAAGAACCAAGCTTTCTGATTCTGTTCCAGCACTGATAATATTTCATCTAAGATATAGAACAGTTTTTTCTGTCTCTTGAGGATGATGCGGACCATGAATTATAAATTACCTAGTGGTTTGGGAAGGATATGTGCTTCTTTCTAGTTTTGCTGTACAACAGTTTCTTTCCCTTGTGCAGAGGCGAAATAAGGTAAAGAATGAAAAGTTTCAAAGCAGTGGCATGGAAAGTTCTTAGTATTCTCTTCTTTAGTATCCCACATACTCAACATTTCTCAGGCACTTATCCTCTGTCAGCATTTTGACAACCAAGACACACTTGAATTCAAACTTTTGACATTTTAGCATTCTTCACATCAGACTGTCTACTTACCCTCTTGCCAGATAGGCAACTCTCCCCTCTACAAACACAACAACCATGATACTATTCTAAATATATCCTGTAATTTCTATCATTAATGTTGTTTTAATAAATGCAAAAATCCCACAAGTACAGAGGAAGGGTAGATTCTATTTCTAAATGAAGACAAATCATAGAATTTCCTGACCCACAATCAGAGAGTACCAGAGCATCGTTTATTTGTGCTACGATTCCTCTGAGCTCACTTAAGTCAGATGGGAATAGAACTCTTTATTTTGTAACTTTATTCTTTTTTTTTAATCAGATGGGCATTAGAGCTCTTAACCTAGGTTCCAGCCTGCAAACAACATGGCCTTAGTGACTTGAGTAGTTCTAAGAACTGTGTTAAAGCGGGACAATACATCAATTCTGAATGGGTGCATTTTCTAAATTTATTGTCTTTTGATTATAATGATGTAATCCACAAGGCAACAAAGATAATGAGGACTTCCCTGGAGTTGACTGGTCTCACTACACATGAGGTGATGGTCATCTCCAAAGAGAGGCACAGGTATTGGAAGATGACTTGTTCTGAAGTCGTAACCCCGAGCAGTCTGGTCTCCAGTGGCAGAAGTCATGGCTTGCAGTTGTCACCCAGTTGTCTTTTGTTTGTGCAGCAAAGCCCAAGGACAAATCGCCTGGGGTGGGCAGGCGTGGGTGCAGGGAGCGCAGGTCTACACTTGGTTAAGTAACTGATATTTTACATGACAAGCCATGCCAGCTTCGTAAAGCTATTTGAGTACATCAGCAGTGGTTTCCAGAAAGTATTGTTACCACAGATGTTACTGCAAGATAATCAAAAGAACATATCTAATTTGGGGATGTAGAATACTTATTTCTGTTGCTGATTCTATCATTTGAAGCTTTCAAAGCTGAAGCCTTTCATGATTAAGCACATATTATTCTCCTGGAAGATATTTCTTTTTTGGCAGATAAGATAATGGAACAGATCCACTGTTTGTCAAGAGGAGTTACTATGTCATTAAAAAGCCTTTAACACAATGTTTTTCTCTTTTCCATGCTGGTTGAAAAGATTTGAATGCAAAAGCACAGATATAACAATAACAGTACAAAATCTAAATTGTCCATGGAAAAGCTTAAACCAACTTAAAATTTTCCATTTGCCAAATGCTCTTCAGGCAATTTAAATGTAATTCAAAACAGACTCTCAGTAGCCACAGATGTGTGTTGCCTCAAAATGTTCTTTGTCTTGGTTGTGTACATCCAATTTCTTTCTAAAAATTGTCTCTATTACAGCAGGAGAAAAAATACCCAAATTCAATTATAAATTTTATATGATTAAACTCTCTTTTCTTTATCATTAATCCTGGAAAAGTATTATCATATGCCTCAAAAGATCCTTATATTGTTTTCAAAACTCGAGAACAATGCCTGAAGGGTCTTTTGCAGTGTAATATGAGTTTATTCAATATCTAGAATTCTGTATTCAAGAAAATCATTTGAAACACCACTAAATTTGGGTATACATTCAGAGGGGTTTCCATCTTTGCTCCTCTGTACGATGAGACCATTACACAATTTGTGTACACTACAGGACAAAAATGGGTCCCGGTTATCTTTCAGACGATATTCAGTACTGCTAGGTGACACCCGGGGTATCTATTCCCTCAAACACTGACCTTCCTTGATAAATTTATCTCTAGAAGACAACTGAACAGAGGAAATTATGAAATATTTTCTGGGGACATTTGGAGGTTAATAAAAGTTTTTGGTTGTCATAGAACAAAATATGTTACCCTAAAACATTTTTTAAAGATTTTTTAAATTTATTTATGCACAGAGGAACTGGGGTATAGGCCAGAGGTGTGTGGGTTGTGGTGAGAGGATTCACCAAAGACAGAGTGGGGAGCAGGACAGGTAGATCTACTAAAATACACTGCTGAGGGGAGCAGCAGGCAAGACAGAAGAGGTCTGCTGCACCATATGTGAGTTAGACCCCTAGCTAGGGATCAAACTAGGTGATAGCTTGATAACGCTGAGACTTTAACCCCTGCACCACCAGGGAGGTCCCTGCTCTAAGACTTTTGATGGCTCTCTCTTATCTGTTTTCTGTGTCTATAGGAACACTCTGCTTTATAAAGCTCTTCAACTGAGTTCTTCCTAGTAAAGTGGACTGCTGGCTGGCATGCTGTTTCACTCAAAGAATGGTTTAGAAAGATATCTGGGTCCTTAGGGATGATTCCCTCTGGAGAAGAACAGACTCCAGTAGCTACTAGGGACTTCATTTAATCATGTTCCACCCTTCCTATAAGAAGGTGGTGATTGAAATTCCAGAATTTCAGTTTTCTGCACAGAATGCTGGCCTCCTCATGTCACTGGTGTATGTAACTTCTCTAAACTTTAGCACCTCACTTCCATTTCACAGGCCTGTGAGAATTAAGTGAGATTTTACATGCAAATGGTCAGCACAAAGCCTACTACATAGTAAGTGCTCACTAAATAAGGGAAAGTAGCAGCAGCAGCATCTTGTTTGCAGTGTTCATTTTGAAACATGGAGGGAAGGTCTGACATATTGGGAGGTTGGCTATGGAAAATGTTTAACAAAATGTCTGTGACATTATATGAAATACCTATGAAACTATATTATTTCTCTCAACTCTCATGCAAGTACTCTATGGTTTCAATCTGATTTGTCAAGACTAGTGCTGGACAAAAATCATCAAGTTCACCCTATAGCTCTCTGGTGACTTCTTATCTCCCTTTTCAAATTTGACTCACATTGGATAATGGGAAATTAATTGATAAAGCAGCAGGTTTTCCATCCATTATCTTCCTATGGGACCATGTTGTAATCTTTGTGTAAACATGCTAATGGCAGACCTGGCAAATAAGCTAAGTGGTTTTTAGGTTGTATCATTTTTACGAGATTGCTTGTGGTAAACAAATCTAACATCTATGGGTAAATGGGGCATAGCCCTTAGGAGTACCTCACAGAAGCTATAACTTTTTGAATATAAGGTGGAAAAAATTCATGCTTGAGATGGCACTCTAGAGATATAAACCATATACATATAGCTGAAAGAAATCACATGTTTATGTGGCCAGTGCATGCCCACTGTGGCAGAAAAGGCCCCACAAAGCTGTGTGAGTGTGACAGACCTCTTGGTGTTTTGTGTGTGCATCACAATGACACATCCTTAATTACTAGTAATTATTAGTAAAAATTGATGCTGGATGAAACCTCTGACTCAGTGGGCATCTTCGCTGACAACGGGAATGTATGTGCTCACATGACACAAGTTGAGCTTCATGGACACTTTGACTCTTAAATCACTATGAACACCACAAAATATAATGCCTGGCAAATAAAAATGCTTCCTCCAAATATTTGTTGAATAAGTGGATATATCAATAAGCAAACAGACAAATGAATGGGGACTTATTCTTCCTGTAGTCATTTAAAACCCACTAGACGACATTAGAAGAAATGAAGCACCAAAAAATAACTCTTGAATAATGGATTTCTAAGTATCGTGATTGGTTGACTGAAAGATAAGAGGATCAGGAGGTTCTTGGAATTCTTCAGACCTAACTTCCCATCTGCTGGCAAGTGAGTCTCCTATGAAATATTTTTGGAGAAAGAGAAAGAAGTGGAGTTGTTAGGTTTTTTGTTTTTTTTTTTTTAAGGATATACCAATATGAAATTGTCTGAATTAAAGTCAAGGAATAATTAGCCTGGTTATGTTTTAGTTGCATCTGTGGGACATATTCTTACCGGCCTAACTGCAAAAGACTTTTAAAGGGATATTATGTTGAACGAAGTAGCTTATAACAATGGTACACAGAGAGATCTCTCACAAGAAATTCTAGGACTTAAAAAAGCATTAAGTAGCTAAGACCCACTGTCTTTTTTTTTTTTTTTTTTGATGGGGGCGGTGATTATAGATTTCTGGGACTATATAACAAGTCAAATATTTCACAAATATTTCTTCTTAGCCTAGATGTATTCTTCACTCTATGCAAATCAAGGCCAGCATCAGTGAAAGGGACCCTGTGGGTCTTACTGGAATTGACTTGGGGGGAGAATAGAACAGTCACATCTATCCCAAGAATGATTTTTCTGAAGTCCTGTTTATTTTTTACCTGATAGAATAGAAACATGCATGATACTTTGAAACTTTTAAATTGAAAGAGAGAGAGAAGTCCACAGGAGAGTTCACTGAAGATTTATTCAAGTCTTATGATGTTAAATTTAATGTCACAAAGAAACCAGGGGTAAGTTGATAAAATTCTTTATAAATTAGACTTAAGCAAGGCAATTAAAAAGTCCCAAGAGAAGAAAACTCTATCACTATAAATTCTGTAAATTCTGTTCATTTCTGTTTTGCTTGCCTTTCCATTACAGTCTTATTGTCTGGTACAGTATTTGAGATGATAAATAGATTCAATGAATGTTTGTTGAATTAATATATGGAACACTCAATCTACTTACCTTTCATCTATTGTCTTATACCTCAAAATGCTTATGTGATCATTAAAAGTTTGCTACATTCAGTCATTTCTTCTGTTCTTGATCCCTATTATTTCAAAGCAAAAAAAAAAAAAAAGAAGACATTTGTTTGCTCTTAGCTCTGTATTAGCGAAAGTTTCTACAAAGTACACAGGATTGTGGGCTCTGCTATGGGAACTATATGCTAGCTAACTTCAGAGTAAGATATTTCAGGAAAGCAATACTGTAATTATGTGAGCAAAGATTTGTAAATAGAAAAGCGCTACAGCCTGTCAAAGTATTTTTAAGAAGAGACATATTGTTGATTTGTTCCACATTTAACAACTAATATAAACAAGAAAATTCCTGCCTTTTGTTATGTGTCAGACATTCTGTCCTGTAGAATAACAGCAACTTCTTTGGAAAACACATCTGGTTTCTGAGCCCAGGCCTGTCCATCAATAAAACAGATGGTTTTGAAAGAGAGACCAGAAGGCAAGATCATGGACAAAACTACAGGCATTTTTCCAAGTAGAATTTCCTTGTTGGTAATTTGAATCTTGAGATATCTCCTGAATATCAACACTCCATTTCATGAGCTCGTAATGTGATGTAGAATTTTAAGATTTAGAAATAAAAGTAATTGATGGAAATAAAAGAAGAAGTAAAAAAAGAAGATAATTGTGTCCTCATTTAACTCTTTAAATTCATTATTTAGGTTGCTTAATCTATAATGATAACTGTGTTAAAAGATAAGGAGAAGGGTTATATAATGTGCAGGTTGAAAATCACACTGACTTCCATCTTTAAATAAATAGTTGAGCATCTCTAGCTTAAAGTATTTGTATGTTCACCTTTAAATAGCTTTTTAGTAACCGTAAAATTCTATGACTTATACATACTTGGATGACATTCTGAACTGGCACCGCCTCTGTGAAGTACAATATATAGCAGTTATATGAAAAACCCTAAAAATGATAATATATTTTGAGTTCACATATTTTCTTTCAGAAATTCATGCTAAGGAAATAAAAGACATGTACACAAACATACATATACAACTCTGTTTACTTCAGAGTAGTTTGCAATGACAAAATTTTGGAAGCAACAAAATATCCCTTGATGATTAGATATAAATACATTATGATATATTCATAAGCTTGAAAAAACAAAAGATTTTCTACATCAGTCTCAGCATCACTTCTTTCTTACTAAATGCTATGGTCCAGAAAAATGAGTTGAATATCTTGGATGATAAATTTTTGGGAAATGATATTCACCATGAAAAGTTATGAGTAAAACTTTGACTTTCAGAAGTTCTCCAGATCTGGGACTCTGTCAGAGGATTCATCAAGGTGGGACTGTATTCTAGTTGTTATATTTTGGGGTTCCATAGTGAGGCATGAATATGAGGAATAGCCTATTGATGGTTAGGAGTGGTCTGGGTAAAAGTGGAGATTCAGGTAGCATGATATTAAGTCTAAAGATGTCTGTGTTGTTAGTTTCTGTCAATAGCCAGAATCAAAAGCTGAAGGTGCCTGTGTTCCCTAGGTGAACAGCGTGTAGACTGTGAGGGGCAATGCAGTCAGGTGTTCATGAAAGACGCACAGCTACAAAGGTCTGTTGGAGGCAGGGGTCAAGTATGGTGAGATCTGGGAGAAGGAGGAAGTTGCCAGGGTTGGGAAGGTGAGCACAGAAAGATGGGTCACTGTGTCTTATCTGGGAATGGGACACATGGGGTAGAAGGGTGTGGGCATTTGATCAGGAGTAGAAATCACTGAGAATAGTTGAGTTAGGAAGTGAATGACAACTCAGATTTAACTCAGAAACCTCATTAGTTGGATCCACAGCTTTAGTTGGTTTAACTGGGAGGGTGTCTCCAGGCCGTGTTCCTAATAGGCGAGCTCATGGAAGGGCCTGGTAATCCCAGGGAGTGGGTAGGATGAGCAGGGAATAACACAACTATTCTATAGTGTGGTCTCTGATTTTTGCCGCTGTCATCGCTGGGAGCAGTCTGATGCTGTAACCTTGGTTAAGTTCACATGCTGGTCCTTTCCTAAGATTTTATGTTATTGAATCACAACAATGCAATGAGGCAGGTGCTTTTATTTTCTTGAGTTACAGGGGGTAAGAAATTTGCTTGAGGTCAGTTATTAAGTAGGAAGCTGGGATTGAACCCAGACTTGCCATTTCAGAGTACAAGCTATGAGTAAAAGAAGGACAAAGTCGCTGCTACTGAAGGTTTTATAACCTGTTTGGGGAATGTAAAGCTAAATTGCTGAGAACAGTGGAGAGTGTTAATGTATGCAGCAAACTGAAAAGCTGTAGAGGTCAAAGTTCAGTGGTAGAGAAGCCTTATTGGAGAGTGTATCTTGGAAAGTGAATAGGATTTGGGAAGATAGAAATGCAAGGGTAGGGTTTTTGATGAAATGGCAGTGAATAAAGTAGGTGTTTGGAACACTGCAGAGCGCCCTCTAATGGCCAGTACTCAGTAGCAGGGTGGGTAGAGATGGGTGCAGGGCAAGATAGATGTGGTTTCTTCCTTTTGCCCTAGGGAACAAAAATGTTTCAGACTAACATCTTTTATTCATGCAGTACAGTACTATTTCTGAAAAGCTAAAAGTAATATACAGAATCTTATCAATTTTAGAAAAGAAAATCTTTTTCTGCACAATTTTCAACAACTGGTAGGATTATTGTTTTAAATGTATGTATTTAGGAAATATAATTGCAGGCTATAATATGCTCAATGTTTTTAAAAGTTTCCTTAGTCTGCATGAAATTATTTAACAGTCAAGGCCAAAGTAATTACTACCGGTGGGAATATACTTATTAAAAATGCATTCAAACCTGTTCTCTCCTTTATTTTAACCATAAACAAAAGATAGTGAACAGTTATGTGAAAGGAAGATAAAGTCTGTACCCCAATGATGCCAAAGCAGTCAATAGATTTGATTCACTGGGGAAAAGTAGGCCAAAGAGAGTGTTATAGCATTAGGAGGAAAAAAGAAGAAACGTGACATTTATAAGGAACTTCTCACATGTTAGGATTTCTACTAATTTTCCATGCACTGTCTACTTGAATGGACAAAAATTCTGTGAGAAAGATATTTGTATGCCTACTGTAGTGATGAAAAAAGTGAAGTTTTCAAATCACAGGTGTAATAATAGGAGGACCATCTTGAACCCAGACTCCCTGCCTTAACGGCCCCATGGTGCTAACAAGCTTAGGCCCTAAGAGCTGCGTGGTTCTGGTGTGACTCGAGTTGTGTGATGCACGTCCAGAGCGGAGACCCTCATATTCAGCTTACCCTCAGAACCTCCTTCTGCTGTCAAATGGGAGTATTTCAGGGCAGGAAGTGAGGGATGTGGTGTATGGATGAAATACCTGAGAGATTACCTGCAATTTTGAATATTCCCTTGCATTCTTGCTATCCTTCCAGAACATTTAACAACCTATTCAAAGTTTCAGGAAGAAAATTTAGGTATTTTCTCTTGAGCCAGAGCTGTGTCTTCTTCTGTGTTGGACTTTCCCACTGGAACGTAGTAACTGACTTCAAGGTCTGTCCTGCAGTCTCGCCAGACAAACTGAAAGAACACCTCTAATTCCTTGAATTTCTCTAACAAGATAGACAGTATCTGTGTGTGTTAAGAAATGGGAGTGAAGGAGCCATCCAGTATTCCTGGCTGGCTCTATCTTGTTTCCAGGGCCCTTTTCAGGGTTGCTGCAAATTACCTTCCAGTCATAGGGCTTCTCAAATTCATCTCTTCAGGGAATTTTATCAAAGGTCAACTGTATATTCATTGAAAATATTTGTTTTTTAGTGGACCAGTGCAGCTCAAATCTCTGTTGCTCAGTGATCAACTGATATACATGTATGTATATTTATATGTCTTCACACTTCCATTCCCTTGGGGGCATCTTGTAACTTGGGGTCTGATGATCAGTCAGCCAGTGTTTAGGTTCTGGTGTCTCTTTTCTAGTTTATAAAATAGAATTTTAAAGATTCATTTATTAATGCATACAAGGACTGGGGTATAGGCCAGAGGTGTGGGGTGGTGAGAGGATTCACCAGCCAGAATGGGGAGCAGAACAGGAAGATCTACTGAAATACACTGCTGAGGGGAGCAGCGGGCGAGGCAAGAGAGGTCTGCTGTGCCATATGGGAAGTTCCCTAGCTGGGGATGGAACTCATGCTGCAATGGCTATGGATAGCTTCATAGTGCTGAGACTTAACCCATTGTGCCACTAGTGAGACCCCTAAAATAGAAATTAAAAAGATCAAACAAATATTAAATACTGCTTCCTAGTTCTCACCTTTTCTAAGTATCATATTCTTCATCTGTAAAATGGAAATAATAATAGTACCTTTATATGTAAGTTTTAGAATTAAATAAAACAATTCTCATGTAAAGGTGCTTAGTACATTACCTTATGACTTAGCACATAGAAAAGTACATGATAAATGCAGTCATCATTAATGATATTATATTGTGAGCCATTAAAATAAAGTATTTTAACCCTTTAGTAAATGACATCTGGTCTCTAGAGGAACTGTACCCTGATGTTGCCTTGTCTTTATGATTTTAACCTTAAAAACTAGGGATCAAAGCTGTATCCATAGTGATTTTTTTGGTAGCTAACATACCTGGACTGTGCCCTAGAACACATGAGTTAGCTGAATTTTACATAACAAGATGAAGGCATCTTTTTTGGTATTCACATAAAGATGTTCTTAGGCTAGGTTTAAAATCTTTTATTTTGTGACAATCTGTGACTTTGCTCTTTCTTTTTTTGAATAACATTATCCACTGTTGTAGAACAGCTTGGAACAATTAGATTATCATAAAATCATCAGTGCTGAATAGCTTATTTTTATACATGATATGATCACTTTTAGGGAACTTTACTGACCTCAGATTTTGGTCTCACATTTGTTTTTCCCACATTGTGTCAATTTAATCATGAAAAACACACAAAACCTCCCTTATCTCAGGAAGTGGCAGATGCTAATTGCGAAAGTTTATCTTGTTTTAACCATGGTCTAAGATAGTAGCTTTGCTACTTTATCATAGTTACACTATTACAAGAAATGGAAAACTCATGCTTATAAATATTGTTTATGAATATGGGACAGCCCTAGATATATTTTTATGAATACAGAACATTTGGCTTTGCATCTGGTAACATGGAGAATAACACATCCAATTTTGCAGGGTAGGCGACATCCAGATTACTTTATTATTACACTGGTTTCAATAACTCTAGGAAATTTTCAGGCACTTGGATCTTCATATATGGTTCAAACCACACAGAAGCATTTTATTCATGAGTCTTTAGGAAGTTAGAGATCATTTGAGCTTGCTATGTTTCTCAAAAAATGTGGGAAATAAATGGGAGCAAAGTCCTAGAAACGAAAGCTAGTGCTCGAATTCACTGTTGCTGCTCTTCTAAGAGGCAACTCAAATCATGGGAGCTGGTGATGGTTGCCAGAAAATCCAACACTTCCCCTGGAAACACCTCATTGACTCACTTTTTGTTGGTCCTAAGTCATCTTTTTGACTTCTAGGGGATAAATGTGAGCCTTCTGTACAACTTGACATATACAGTGATTATTACAAATCAGTCTTTCATATTTATATCAGTAGCTTCTAATTATCTTTATCATTTAGTCTTTCTAAGTATCTCTTACAAATCTCCCATCTGCTTTCAATCTTATCCACGCACTCTAATGTTTGAAAGGAACTAGATGGAGAAAGATGTCTTGGCTTTAATACAAAACTCACTAGAGCACCTTTGGACAGTTCATTTATGCACTTGTATCTCCTGACACTCATTCAGTAGGTGAAATTACACAGGGCAGTTTGATTCTATTCTATTGTTTATCTCACATGGCTACTTTCGGCATGCAGTTATTTAAGTCGCTACCTCCCCGCCCCCCACCTCCCCGCAACCTAGGGAATCTTGTGCAGATCATTTCAACTTAGCAAAAACATTCAAGCACTGAAAGTTTTTACATGTTAATTTAGATTTTTGTCTTTGATAACAATTAGAGGGTTAAGGAGAGTTGCCTCTCTTCTAATCAGTAATTTAATTGCTTTTAGGTTTTATTTAATTTATTCCTGAATGTTAATTAAAAATGTCTTTAGGTTTTATTTAGTTCTATTACTCCTTACTCAATTTTTGCTCCTCTGCAAAAATTGAGTTATTGTACATGCTAATTTAGGTCTTTCTGTATATGTGTGTTTTCTACTGTCAAATCTTAGCAATTATATGTGTGTTTTTGATTGAGAACTGGGAAATAGGCACTGTTTAAGGACTTTAGACTCAATTTTCTGGAACCCAAAGTATTCCTCTTAAAACACTTACATTAAAGCTTTTAGATCTTATATCTTTATTGATAAAACCTTTTATCACCACTCCAATATATGTTTACATGCTTATCATCTAACTGTTTCCAAGTTGCCTTAGAGAGGCTGAAATGCTCTTCCAAGGGCCTGCAAGACCATATGTGCTTAGGTTTCTGCTTCTTCACTGACCCCTGCTAAGTCAGTGAATTCATATGTCTGTCATTTTCGTAACAGAGTGCTTACTTATAAATCACAGGCAAATGTTTTGAAATGAAGTAACCACAAAGAGATGCCACTTCCTACACATTAGGATGTCACTGATAAAGAGGAGAGAGAGAGAGAGATACCAAAAAAGAACAAAAAGAACAAGTGTTGGCATAGGTGTGCAAAAACTGGAAACTTGTTGGTAGGAATGTAAAATGGTGCAGCAGCCATGGAAAACAGTATTATAGAGGATCCTCAAAAAATGAAGAGTAGCATTGCCATATGATCTAGCAAATCCTCTTCTGGGTATATTTCAAATGAATTGTAAGCAGGGACTCAGACAAATATTGCATGCCCATGTTCTTAGCACTTTACTCACATTAGTAATGAGGTGGAAGCAACCCAACTGTCCATAAATATATGAATGAATAAACAAATTGTGGCGTATGCATACAATGGAATACTATTCAGCCTTAAAAAGGAAGAGAATGCTGATACATATTACAACATGGATGAATCTGGAAGATACTATGTTAAATGAGATAAGCTAGTCACAAATATATCATATGGTTCCACTAATACAAGGTACCTAAAATACTCAAGTTCATAGAAAAAGACATTAAAAGGGTGGTTGCTAGGAGCAGGTGGGAGGGAAGAATGGGTAATCATTTAATAGATACAGACTCATTTTTGCAAGATGAAAAAGTTCTGGAGAATGTTGCACAATAATGAGAATATAAAAACTACTGAACTGCACACTTACAGTTGATGAAGATGGTGAATGTCCTGTTGTGAGTATTTTACAATAACAAAAAAAGAGATGAAATCAAAGACAATAGATGTATTCTTCATATTTCTGCATCATTTGGATCATTTTTGTTTACCACCTTCTGAAAGTCATTGACTTTAAAGTGTGTCAACAGGCAGATGGTCCTGGACAGAGAGTCACACCCTAGTTCCCTCTTGAAGGAGGGATGCATGCTCAACACACAGTCCAGCTGGCAGGCACTGCATGACCCACCTCAGTTGCACAGAGTCATAATGCTGAGGGAACTCTTTCAGGGGGCAGCAGCCATCACTGACTGAGTATGACAGGCATGAAAGCCTGGCTTGTTCAGTATTATGAGATACTCTCATCCTTGGACTTCATTCTAGACTATCCCACATAGGTAGCTAAGGCTTTGTCAGGCCTGCACTGTGGTTCTAGTTCTTTCTCTGCCCAAATAGACTTCCACTTACTTTCTCTCACAGGTGTGGATTCCTAATAAAAATATTTTTCACCCAAATTCCACCTCAGCATCTGATTCTGGAAAACTGAAAGTATAACACAGATCAGGTTGCTATCAAGTTTAACGGAATCCGATTCTTTAATTTCTAAACAAGAGTGAACTAATTTTTAAATTACTGCATGAAAAACAATCCTGTTACAACTGAAGAATAAAATAAGTTAAAGCTCTGAACAGGCAAATTAGGGCCTTTTCTGATTAAGAATCACATAAAGACATGCACACAAATGAAATTAACATTAAAAATGTTAGAAGATGAATAGGAAATTTTGCTCTGTGAAAATTGCAGTAGTCATGATTCAGATAAACTTATTTTATATAAGGCAGATATGATTTGACATTAATATTTGTATGCTTCCTCCACGAATGCCACCTCACATTGTAAACGTAGATAGTTGATCAGTAGGCTTGAAAGAAGAAGGGTTACTATATCAGACCAGTTCACAGGTATAGGGTAGGTAAGATAAAATGTGCTGAAAGGCCAAAGTAGGCCCTTCTAGCTAACTGAAAGTTTACCTTTTAAATATAGTTATTCCCTTTTAAGTTAATGATAGTCATCTCTCTGTTTTTTCTGCATACCTCTGTGAAAATCCCTGGGACCTCAGAGTTTCGATAAGAAATTTTACACTTATGAGTATCTTTCCAAATATTATAGTCTCTGCTTATGCATTTTGCACTCATGTTTGTATTCAAGAGAAAATTAAAGAAGTTATAATTTAATTTCTACCTCATGTTGGCTTTAATTATTTGGATATTATAGGATGTTGAACATTCTTAAACATAACTATATTCAAAACCTTCAAAAACAGTCAGATTAATTGTTGGTAGTTGTAAGGAAAGAAGAGATGTAGAAATGTGAAATAATTTGTAACACCATATTAATATTAACTCTATTTGGCTTCTGAATGAGGTAAAAAACAAATATCCTAGGTTCTTCTAATCTGTGATAATAATAGCTAGTATTTATTGAACACATGCAATGGGCCACATGATTTTACTCTGATTAATTAGGTTTTTCATCAAAATAATATGGAAAGAAGGAATTGTTATAATATCCATTTTACGAAAAAGGGCAAAGTCAGCTTACAGGATTTATAGAACTTGCTAAAGTTCCAGGGGGAGGAAGAGAAAAGAAACAAGAGGAAAGTAAGTGGTTATTCCTCCTTCCAGTGTTAGGGTTCGTTATGACCCTGCCTGCTACATGGGAATGTAACCAGCCATGTTCTATCAATTAGTATACTTCAATCAACTTTTAAGATTTTTTTTTCTATAAAAAATATAATTCATCTCAATTTAAGGGAGAAAATATCCAGGCCAGCTGTAGTGAACTGTTTGTTGGATGAGTCACCTAAAAGAGAGAATAGTGGGGCATCAAATGATTTAGCTGATAATCTAACCTCATTTATTAGTAAGACAGTGGTTCTAATTTCCTGAACCTTGAAATTTACCCAGCTCAAAATCTTACTGCCAGAGATGTCATTATGGAGCACAGAAGTGGCAGATAAATACCGTCTGTCTTATCTCGCCTCTCTGCTATGCCTGTGGCAGACAGTACTAATAGATCACAGCACTCAGGAGCCTAGATGTGGTCTGGAATCCATTTCAGCATAGTCTATAAACAGCCATTACCAAATGACTGGAGGGGAATTTTTAGTGGCAGTGAAACATTTTTTTAGTACTCTAACACTTGAGAGACTGGAGAATGGTTAAGGTGCATTTCTGGATCTAGCAAACATTTTTAATCAGCAGTGTTTTCCAACATCTGAACAATTTTAGTTTCCTCTTACATTTTGAAATCAGGATTGTGGAATTAAACAAAAAAGTCTAAACAAAGGAGGTATTTTTTCCCCTTTCTTGAGTTCTTATGAGGTAACTAGACTAGACATGTAAAATGATTAATATAACCCCATTCAGATTGATACAAGTTTAATATATTGGTTTTCTGGCTAATAAATTTGTGATGTTAAAGGACCTTTTTTCCTCTTTCAGGTTTTATAAACATTTATGTGCTGGCCATGTGTTAGATGATTTTAGAATCACTGCCTCATATAAACACACTAATTGCAATGTAGAACACAATAGGCTAAAGGAGATCATTATTTTGGGACAAATCTTTTGGCAAACCTCAGATAACAACTCATCTGAGGTTCCTTTGCTTATGAGTAGGATGAACTGTGGCTTACAACTAAATAGAAATAAATGTTCTCAGCAGGGAAGACTCATTACCAATTTAATGAACCAGAGTTCTGTTTATAGCTCTGTGAAGGATCATAATGTGTAAATTTAAGTAAAACACCATAGCTTTGATTTTGAGTGTTAATATGTGAAATATTACTATTTTTTCTAACTTTCAAAGTAAGAGGTATAAAATTTGAACATGTCTATCAAGTGTACTGACAGGCAATACACAATAAAATACCCCAATAGAAATGCAAATAAGACTCTAAACAATATCATTGCAGGATTTGGGGTCCATTTTGGTCAGTTAGGCTCAGTCTGTTATGGGGTTGATGACTTTAATTAGCAAAATACATTAAGACATAAATTTACATACACTTGAATATGACATTTTTTTCTTTATATTATAAATCAATGCAATGAAAATGTTTTTTGAGGTTACCATCTCTACCCAGATTTCATATTGTAGGACCCTTTAACTGGTTCCATCAATCTTCCTTATTCAGATCTCTGCATTTTCCAATGATTGTAAAGCCCTATGTGTGAGGACATGTCAGTCTGTTTGTTCAACACTGTCTTCTTAGAACCTCACTCCATGTATAGCCCTGACTTGATGTACAAGAAATATGTATTGTATAATGACTGAGTGACTAATTGGAAAGTATTGAAATGAGAAAAGCTCTTGTGTTAGGACATCTTTTCTCATAATTAATTAGCTTAATTTCCTGTACAAACATTATTAGTTTTTTTCTCTTTCATTAGTCAATCCACTTGTCTGCTATCTATGTGAGTTCTACTTTAGATCAACTGAGGTATTTATCTACTATGTGGGAGCCCAGTAGTTCTGGGGATGGGAAAGTTTTTCTAGGTGACCCATAGAAGTAAAAATATTTTATAAAGAAATGAGTTTTCAGATATTCAATTTCATCATATAATCTTTCCTAAACTTTATTTTCCAAGGAACACATATGTAAACCATTTCCACTGTCATAATCACATTTGTTCTATTTTTCAAAAGGAAGGCATGTTTCTCACTCAGTCTTACAATGGTATGTTGCTGGGAGTGGAGCAATTCAGGTGACCATAAAACTTCCAATCCTAACAGCAGCATTGTAGACAATGAATGTAGCTTCTATAACTAATGAGCTTGGGAAGAATATAATATTAACAAAGGTTTATTGAAGATAATGCTATCCCCTTGGCTCCTCCAAGAACAGTGAGTTAAAAAAGGTGCCTTTTGCTGCCATAATAGCTGATAATTAAATAATAATTTGCTATTAAATGTTGGTAAAGTTTTTACGGTAAATTTTCCAGATAATAATGAGAATGGATCTAGCAAGTTAGTAATTTTCAAAACTTTTTCTTTAAAGAGGATCTTGGGCAGTAGAGCAGTACCAGTCAGCATCCCTGATGTGGTTGACCCTAGCGGGCCCCCACAAGCAACAGAGCGTGTCCCACAAATGGCTCAGTGCAGCAGGCCCTAGCAGGCTCTGGCAAATGGTGAGCTGGACCTGCAAGCAGCACAGATGTGTAGACTCCAGAAAGTGCTGGAAGACATGCTGCAAAGAGGCGCAGATGAGGCAGGCCTTAGCAGAGGCAACAGCAGGGCCTGGTCCCCACTGTCGGTAGTTTTTGGAGCTGTGGGCAAGAGGGACACTGAGCTGAGAGACAGTCCTGCAAATGGGAATAGAGCTTGATTATCTCTCTTTTTTTTTTAAAAAGATTTATTTATTTATGCATACAAGCTGGGGTGCAGGCCAGAGGTGTAGGGAGGTGAGAGGGTTCACTAAAGACAGAGTGGGGAGCAGAACAGGCAGATCGACCCAAATATACTGCCGAGGGGAGCAGCAGGCGAGGCAGGAGAGTTCCGTGGCCCCATGTGGGAATCTCCCCGGCCAGACATCGAACTACTGAAGAGATTCATGTTTCATCAAACAGAAGGTCGCTGGAGAAAGGAGGCTTGTCTGGAGCAGGGGCATGTGTGTTAGGGTTATTGGTTCAGCCAGAGGTTCTTGATGGAGGGAAAAACATTGTGGAGGAGCTGGGATGTTCTGCACAGGCTATTTTCCTGGTAACAATAACAGCAGAGCGAGCACTATGATCCGCACGTCCTTTTCCACATTGCCTGGACCGGTACTTACCTCATGAGGCACACTGAGAGAACACGGACTATCAACTCTCTCATCCAGAACATCAGAGAGGGCAGATCTTGGTAGTGCCACAAATGAGAACCAGACTCATGCCACTCACCCCAACAACATATGGATGCCTGGAGGTTCCTCCTACATTGTGCTGATATTCAGTAACTGAAAAGCAGATCTGAGTACATACAGAAGCCAACAAATGCATTTCTACATACATACATAAAAAAGTGAATAATCTTGTGTCATACAGAACTAGAAGAAGAGGAATAAATGAAGTCAAAGTTTAGTTGAATGAAGGAAATAATAAAAATTAGAGTGAAATAAATGAAAATGAATAAAAAAAATAGTTCAAAAGATCAATGAAACCAAATGCTAGTTCTTGGAAAAAAGTAAGCAAAATAGGCAAATCTCTAGCTAGACTCACTAAAAAAGGAGAGAGAACTCTAATAAAAAGAATCAGAAATGAAAGAGAAGTTACAACAGACATCTTAGGAACAGAATGATAGGAGACTGTTATGAATATCATTGTGCCAACAAATTTGCTAATATGGAAGAAATGAACAAATTCTTAGAAACTTACAACTTTTGAGACAGAATCAGAAAGAAATAGAAAATCAGAACAGACCAATTACAAGCAAGGATATTAAAAAAAAAACCTCTACACAATGAAAAGTTGTGGGATGACAATGACAAGTCCTCCCATTAAATGGGAGAAAATATTTGCATAACATATATTCAACAAGGGGCTAATATCCAAAATCTATGAAGAACTCAAACAACTCAAGAAAAAGAAAACAAAGAACCCAATCCAAAAATGGGTAGAAGAGATGGATAGACACTTCTCTAAAGATGATATAGAGATAGCCAATAGGCACATTAAAACAAGCTCACCAACACTTATCAGCAGGGAAATGCCAATCAAAACCACAGTGAGACACCAACTCACAACTGTGAGAATGGTCCATATCAAAAGAAAACAAAAGCAAAAACACAAACAACACAACACCTGTCAAGGGTGTGGGAATGTAGACTGGTCCAGCCCCTATGGAAAGATGTGTGATGATTCCTCAAAGCCTAAAAAACGGATTTACCATATGACCCAGTGATTCCAGCCCTTAGTATTTACCCAAAGGGTACAAAAACACTAACTGAAAGAGGTATGTGAACTCCTCTGATCAGTGCAGCAGTATTTACATAAGCAAGTTATGGAAATAACCTAAGTGCCCAACAATAGGTGAGTGGATAAAGAAAATGTGTTCTATATACACAATGGAATACTATTCACTTATAAAAAGAATTGAAATCTTCCCATTTATAACAACATGGATGGAAATGGAGGGCATTATGCTAAGTGAAATAAGTGAGAAGGAGAAAGATAAGCATCAGATGATCTCACTCATATGTAGAATATAAAGGAACAAAACCAAAGAACAGACAGAACTCAACCAAAAGAAATCCTAGAAATCTGACTGCGAAACTGAGCTTCCTAGAAGAGGCAAGTTAGGGTTAGAGAACAAAGTAGGGAGAGGGCCCAGTGGTTTATTGTGAGGATTATTGGTGCTCTGGTATGGGTGTGATGTGGTAACATACATCTGAAGAGCTGTGAATCTATCCCTCTAACTCATACACAGTGTTGTAAACCAATTTTGCTTCATTAAAAAAAAAAGAAAATTAGTGAAAATTCATAAGTTTTCTGGAAGACATTTAGAGATTTAATAAAATAAGATTCAACAAAATATTAGAAATGGGATAAAAAGGTACAAACTTTCAGTTGTAAAATAATTACTGAAGATGTAATGTCCCACATGATAACTATAGTTAGTGATACTATATTGAATATATGAAAGTTGCAACAGAGTAGATCTTACAAGTTCTCGTCATAAGAAAAAAACTTTCTAAGTGTGTGTGGTGATGTTTATTATTGTGGTGACCACTGACAATATATACATATATGATTTGCTTTACACCTGTAATTGTGTAATGTGATAATACCACAATAAAAACTTATTAGAAAAATATGAAAAAAGGAGGATCTCCTTGAGTTGTCAATTTATGTCAAAATACTTGCAAAAATGTTTATAGCAACATTATATATAATAAAGGGTAATTTACACAAATTTCTATGAGCAGTAAAATGAATAAATTATTATAGAGTCATACAATGGAATACTACATAAAAGTGAAATTAGGGTCTTTCTGGTGGTGCAGGGGTTTAGTCTAGTGCTATCAAGCTATTGCCAGCCACTGTGGCATGAGTTCAATCCCCTGCCATGTGGGGGGATTGGCACATCTGCTGTCATGGCACAGCAGACCTCTCCTGCCTGGCCCGCTGCTCCTCTAAGCAGTGAGTTTAGTTAATCTGCCTGTGCTGCTCCCCACTCTGCCCTTGGTGAATCCTCTTACCCTCTGCACCTCTGGCCTACACCCCAGTTCTTGTCTGCATAAATAAATAAAATAAATCTTTTTTAAAAAGAAGTGAAATTACTGTCAATACATGCAATAGAATGGGTGACTTTCACAGACATAATTGTAGTAAATACTCTATGCTCTATGATTTCATTTTTATGAAGTTCATCAGCAGACAACACTGATATAGGGTTAGAGATTACAATGGCGGCCATGTCTGCATGGATTATCAGCTAGGAAGGGGCATAAGATTCTTCAGGAAGATGAAACTGAATACCTTGATGTGGGTAGCGGTAATAAGAGTTAATTGCTTCAGTGGGGATATCTGGACAACTGGGGTCAGCTACTGCTGTTGAGCTCTCCAGGTAGCTCTCAGATTGTGGTCTCAGGTAGTCAGATCTCTAATGTCATGGCTAGCCAAGTAGAAATTGTGCATATTTTTATAATGCAGCCTTGGGATTCACAATGTTTCTTAGGCCTCACTCTGCTTATGTTCAAGAGGAAGGACATAAACCTCAGCTCCCGTGAAAAAAATGTCAGATAATTTGATACTGTTTTTAATTCAGTTTTATTTCATTGCCATTATTTATAATGAAAAGGCTTTCATTCAAAAATAAGAATCATGTCTGGGTCATTGTCCAAGGGGCAGTATAAGTATGGTCTATCAGGGTCAGGGCAGTGGGGAGTTTTAAAGGATGAGGCAGGGAGATAGTCTGAGGTTCGGTCAGTTGTGGTAAAACTTTTCCCAAGTCAGTTTGTCTATCCATGATTGGTGGACAAAAGGCTTCAGACAAAACTCTCTATATGAGGTTGGCTATCACAATCAACAGATATTCTTGAGCTTTTCTATAGCAGCTGAATTGCTTAGTCAGGCTGTTTAATTTTCGCCTGGATGTCTCAACATGGCCATTAGAGAAAAGGTGGAGTCTGACTCAAAACACGGTCCACATTTGCCCCTTTTTATTATGAAAGTCAAAGCCCTTTCAATAATCAAGTTAGCCATTGCTAGAACAAGCACGGTTCTTCTGCTCCATTTCCTCCAGTCCCTGTTTTGATCCAGTAGAGACCACTTCATGTGACTGTCACAAGGGGAAGGCACGGGCTGCTGCTGGGGGTCTTCTAGGTCCTCAGCGGGCCAGTGTTAATAGCCATCTCTGTTTAGCGAATTCTAGTCACTGGGTCTGCAGAAACCTGGTGAGCACAATTCTGACAAAGTGAAAATCTATAGGCACAATAAGCAGAAGCTTAAACAGTCAAATTAAACCAAAGGCAAGTAATAGCAGTCCTGGCTGAAGGATTTTTCTAAGCCATGAGCCAATGTTCCCTGGCAACCATCTAAATAAATTAAACTGAGGGTCAGTTTTTTTTACTTTCTGTAGCCAATAAGCACTTTTCTGTGGCCATATTTTAAAAAGCCACAATACCCAACTTACAGACAAGATCCAAAGAGATTTATGAGTTCTAGCTTCTATGTCCTTCTCCTACCTTATTTAGCAACATGACATTTGCTTGAATTCTCACAATTTCTCATCTGTACCATTAGCTAATACTCTTAATCTCCTGCTCCTAGTTTCTCTCTCCATTTCCTCTTACTGGTTGTTATTTATGCCCTGCTCTGTGTCTGTCAAACTCTTGCTTAAAAATTGTAACAAATCCTTCTTCATTTATAACAAAATCAGACTCCTTTGACTGCCATTCAGAGACCTTTATCACCTGATGTTAACCTAACTTTCCAAACTTACCTGTAATAGCACCTTTAATGTTCTATCAAATAACCCTTCTTTCTGTTCCATAAGACCCACATTTCACAACTTCAGTACATGAAGTCAGTTTCTTCTTCCTTAAATAAATATCTTCCTCCTCTCCAGAGAAAAAAAAAATCTAACAGTTATATAAGGTTATGATGGAAAATTTCCTCATTCATTCATCCAACAAACATTTATGGCAGGGCTTATTTATTAGCTCTGTTCTAAAACCTGGAAACAGGGGGACAGACAGACGAGCTTCCTATCCCCAGAGAGTTCACAACTCCTTATTTGGGAATAATCTTGTCCCTGGATATCTTGTGAAAATTGATTGTTGTTTTTCTAAATCTACTATTACAGGTAAATAGGTGAAGTAGCTAAACAGTAAGGTCCCAAACTGTGTGACTGTGAGAAAGTTTTTAGCCTTTTTTGGTCTTCAGTATTAACTTCTATGAAATAGGGCTAATAATAGTAACTATCGGGCCTCCCTGGTGGCGCAGCGGTTAAGCGCTGCGCTGTGGAGCTGTCGGCAGCGGCGACGCGAGTTCCACGCCCGGCCGGGGAGAGTCCCACATGGCGCGGCAGACCTCTCCTGGCTCGCCCGCTGCTCCCCTCAGCAGTGTATTTCTGATCTGCCTGTTCTGCTGCCCGCTCTGTCTCTGGTGAACCCTCTCACCGCCTCACGCCTCTGGCCTGTACCCCAGCTTGTATGTATAAATAAAAAATAAATCTTTAAAAAAAAAATAATAGTAACTATCAGGGGACCTCCCTGGTGGCACAAGGAGTTAAGTCTCAGCACTATGAAGCTATCTGCAGCCACTGCAGCACTAGTTCAATCCCCGGCCAGGGAGATGATCCACATGGCACAGAAGACCTCTCTTGCCTCGCCCGCTGCTCCCTTCAGCAGTGTATTTCAGTAGATCCGCCTGTTCTGCTCTCCACTCTGCCTCCGGTGAATCCTCTCACCCCCTGCATCTCTGGCTTACACCCTAGTTCTTATATGCATAAATAAATAAGTCTT
Source organism: Scalopus aquaticus (assembly GCA_004024925.1). Lineage (NCBI taxonomy): Eukaryota > Metazoa > Chordata > Mammalia > Eulipotyphla > Talpidae > Scalopus > Scalopus aquaticus. Next base: position 177,013 of record PVIJ01001912.1, read on the forward strand.
AAAAAAAGTAACTATCAAATAGTTGCCATTAGTTCAATCATGATATCGTTTCTCAGCCTTATGGCTAAGATCAAGTGCAATCATGCTATTAAGTAGAAAACACTTAGAACAGAGTTTGGTGAAGAGTAAGAAATAAATAAGCTTTAGTAAATATTATCATTATCATCACTATTAGTTGTACTTTTTTTTCCTTCACCCTTCCCATTAGAATGAAAACTTGCTTTTTTGGAGCTGCGTAATACATCACATGTATTTGCGATGTTTTGAAAGAATGTAAGCTTTTAAGTTAGGCAGAAATGTTTAAGTCCAGTTCTACATCTCATTAACCTTAATACCTTGGGTAAGTTACCTTTCTGTGCCTTATTTTTTCATATTTAAATTATGAATAATGATACTTAACAATTAGAGTTGTCACAGGGATTTAATGAGGTAATAATTATAAATTGTCTAGCTTGGTGTCTAATGTGTGCCCTCCAAATGATGATGATGATAATGATGATGATGATCATAATGATGATGATAAAATTATAACTGACAATTCCTAGAACTCTCTTTTCTTACTATGGTACATAATTCAGTAAGTATCCTTTTGGACATTCTAATGCCTTTATAACCATAGTTTTCTCTAATTAGGATTATATTATGTTTAATTAATCTGCTTTTATCATTTACTTTAAAAAAATGTGTCTTTAAGTTGCAACCTTTATAGATTTGTCTCATCTTTTAAAATGATTATATAGTGTTTTTATATATATGGTATAATTTATTTAATCAGTCCCTGATAAATGACTATTCAAGTGTTTCCAATTTTCCCCATTATACACCACACCATAATCAAATGAATCACATACACACATTCTCACTCTACCTTATTATTTCTTTAAGATAAATGATTAGAATACAAAAAAAAAACCCACTAATTTGAAGGGATAGATGCATCACCTATTTACAATAGCCAAGATATGGAAACAACCTAATTGTCCAAGGACAGATGAGTGGATTAAGATGTGTATATATACACAATGGAATACTACTCAGCTGTAAATGAGATGAAATCTTGCCATTTGTGACAACACGGGTGGAACTGGAGAAGATTATGCTAAGTGAAATAAGTCAGAAGGAGAAAAGCAAATACTAGATGATTTCACTCATATGTAGGGCATACAGAAATAAAACAAAGGAAAAGAAAAAACTAAACCAAAAGAAATCCTAGAAATCTGACTATATTATTGGGGCTACCTGAGGGGAAATGTTGCAGCCTAGACCCCCATATTGTCTTGACAAGGTCACTCTATGGGTGGTGAGCCTTCAAAGAAGTGTTCCCAAAGTCAGGATGCGATATTTCTTCTTGCAAATAAATTTAAGTATAATTTCAGGAGAACAGTAACTAAGTTTCTCCACCATGCCTGCATACATTGGCCTTACTCATTAGCTCCTGGCAGCGAGATATCCTTGAAACAATGAAGTGTCCTTGCCCCTCAAGGGTTAATGTTTGAACAAAGAACAACTAATCCCTTCCCCTGTTTCCCTTCCTGGCCTGATAAAATCAGCTTAGATTAGTTCCTCCAGAGATTAGCATAAAGATGTTTCTTTTATCATTGGTCTTGGTTTCAGACAATAGGTATGGAGACAGCAGCCTCCACCCTAGGCCTAGGGCAAAGGTTGAAGACTATGTCCTTTACCTTGCCGGAATTTACCTCAGATAAGAGACATTCTTCTAAAGTTCCTTGATTCCCCTCAAACTATGTAATTGATTATGTATCTGAATATCTGTAATCACCCTGCCATTGTCAGTAGTTAATTCTTCTTATGCTTTAAAAACCCTGTTCTCCAATAATAAAGTGGAACGGCCTGATCACACTCTCTGGTGTGTGCTGTCTCTCGCTC